>JADLZK010002162.1:0-87116 GCA_015847255.1 Hyparrhenia diplandra | reverse complement strand
ACTTAATTACTAGGACGTTCACCGGTGTTCGATAAGCTGATTGATTTTTTGGTTTTTAATAATGTTCTATAGAAGAGAATAAGCTAAAACAATTCGGAACAAGCCTGTTAAGAACATAGTCCTACACAATAATTTTATCAAGGATTACAAATCGGAGCTGACACAACACACAAGCTTCCAAGAGAAAACGTGAAGAACCAAGAGCACAAGGAACGTGCCCCTCCCCTTCCCGTGCACAGAGACCGCCGCCAGTGGCCGTGTCGGCGCGGCGGCACCATTCCATTCGCCAGGTCACGGTCCACCGTTGCATCCCTTGCGTGGGCCCGCACGACCCTGGTAGACGCATCGCTTTGCCGCCTTTTCAGAAATCTCATCTCATCCAAGAGCACCGAAAATGCACCCACGTGCCACAGACCAATGGGGGCCCGACGTCCCCGGCCCCACAGACCACCTCCAGCTCCGCCTTATAAATAAGCACCCCAGCCGCCTCACCCGCCCCCTTCCTTTTCCCTTCGGAAACAAGCCTCACCAACAAACAAAATTCCTCCGCTCTCTCTCTCTCTCCTCTCGAGGGGCGGTTTGCGTGCTCGCGCGAAGAGCCCGAGGCCCTCCCGCTCCCGCTCCGATCGGTGGGGGAGCGCCGGTCGACGCCGATCGGCCGTCCGCGAAGGTAGACCCCTCCGATTGGGCCTCGCCCCGCTTAATCTGTCCTATGCATTCGACGGTAGCGGCGACAGTGGCCAAGCCGATCGGTTTTTGGTTTTATGTTACTTTTATTTTGGTATACAATCCGCCCTATGTGCGGGTGGGTGAGTGGGTGGATGGATGGATGCTCGTGGATTTTTAGGGGGAGTTGCGGGATCGGTGCGCTGGGTTGGGGAGTTCTGCTGGGTCACGGTCAAAGTAATGGGGGAAGGGGTCGCTGTTCGTTCGTCGCCGTCTTAATTACCTGGATTAGTGCGATTTGAGCGGCGCGGTACATTGGTACTACGTGCGGAAGCTTGGCGGTTGCTGTGACATGGAAGTGGCCACAGATCTCCTCATCTGTGGTGGTCCCTCCTTCGCGAGGATGAGCTCATATTGTCTGATTTGTATTCTGGCTGCTCGCTTCATCTCTATCCGCAAACCCCTGTTTTCTCCGTGAAAGGAAAAATATAGTCCACATTTCCGGCCTCTTATTATATATTGAAATTGATTGTTGCCAAATCCATCACTAAACTCCACCTTCTACAGACAGGTCATGGGTCTGAATTGGGGGTTAGTCTGGGCTCTTGAGGTTATGTCATTTAGGCCGGGAAACAGAGCTCCTATAGATGGGAATGATCAGTCATTGTCAATAGCAGTACTGAAACTTGTTTTGTGTTCTGGTCCTATGGTCATGGTTGGGTGAGCCAAACAATCCCTACTACCAAGTGATCAACATACAGCATTTGTTGCCTATCTCCTTGTTATCATCTGTTTTGATCATTGCCTCTTTTATGTGCCTTCTGTCAAATGACCATTCTCCATTTTGCAAAATTTAAGTTACTATGGTTCAGCTTATATCTACATCCTTCTTCAGTTGAAGCTCTCTGACAGTATGGATGACTAATCGGTGTCTAGCAGTATGAGATCATGTTTTCCTGTCCCAGTTTACTTCCTCTGTAGCAAGAACTCCAATCCACCTTGGAGCGCATTCATGACTGATGCTCTGACTTTTTGAAGCTTATGGGTGGCTAATTCTTTTCTGCATCCCCCTTGTTGTTTATTAGCCAGTAGCAGAAGCCGACAAATATGTATCCATACTACAAATCTGAGATCCCATTTATCTCTTAATATGTTTTGTTCACAAGAAGAATATCATATGCATGACTTGTGCTATATCTCAGAATTCAAATGTACCTTCTCCTGTGACACTCCCTACAGCCATTAAATTATTGAAGGGGGTGCCCTTGATGCTTCAATCCATATGGAAATATCTAATTCCATCAGACAAAAGAACATATAAATTCTGCACTCAGGTTTTTCTTTAGAAAGCAGAAGCATTGAATCTGTTAAAGGTACAACACTGTTGTCCTTGCTTTGATGGTAATGCATGTAAATTCGAACACCGACGTGTCTTCTCGTCTTCAGGTATCTTTATTGGTATTTAAAGACTATATATATATATATATATTATACACTATTCTATTTAGTCAGAAATGGCACAAAAACGTTATTTCTTATGGGAATGCAGGTTTTAGTGAGATCTGGCCTCCGCAATAGTCACCTTCTTGAAAGCAGATGTGTAAGGCTTGTTAGAGTTGGAGTTCAATCTTTGGGGACATGAATTGATTCTGTTCTTTTGTTTTGACTCAATTTGGGGCAATCCACGGGCTTTAGGTTGGGTGAGGGTAATGTGTTTCAACAAATTCAGGTATTCAGGTTAGTGATAGTTTCACTGTAGTTACATATTTGTGGCGGTGAGTAAGCAATGAAACATGGTAAGAACCCTTTTTGGGGGAAAAATATACATATGTTTTCTTTCTACCCATAGAGTCCATAGCTTGATATATGGGCATTTCCTTCTCTCTAGCTCTTCCATGGTCCAACTAAATCTTGGAAGTTTCTAGAGAAAGTATCACAGCTCTCAGTCTTTTTCAGATATTTGCATTTTATTATTTACGATCATTTTTGAATTATTCTACTAATGACATTGCAGGTACTATATGAACACTGCACTAAAAATTGGAGTGTCTTTTTCTTGTTTGACATCATGTGCAAAGATCAAGCTCTCATTAAAGGTCAAACAAATGGGCAAAACTGGGCTCCTTCATTAGTCAGTGTGATGAATCTGCTGTGGTAAATGGGGGAGCTGATCCTGTTGATCTATATGCCTTGTGAGGGACTATTTTTGTGTTCCCAGTAGAGCATATGTTCAACATTACTGTTGGACTTGTATTGCCCTTAGATTGAGTGTGGTGGCTTCTCTTACAAGATTTTTAACAGCCTTTTTGAGCTGCCCAAGAGAGAGGCCCTCAATTGTGAGGTTTTTGGAAGAGCCAATTGCTGCTAACTTCATATCATTCTGAGGACTGGAAAAGGTGGACCAGTGCCACTCTTAGCATCTACCACCTAGAACTTTTAGCCGATTGGCGGTTTTGTATGGTGAAGTTCATCAAGTATAAAAGCAGAAGGGGGTAGTTTCATGGCCCACTGTTAACTTATAGGGAGTGAAATATTGAGATATGTGGAAATATTTGCTGCAGCAGCTTATGGCCTACTGTGTCCTTATTTTTGGATGGTAGATGTAGGTTAGGGTAGATTTGGGGAAAAGGAACTTAAACAGTTGTTTTGCATCAAAATTAGTTGATCTGAAGACCCTTTCAAGTAAAGTCAGCTTACCATCGTAGAATTGGCTCGGCGAGGGTAGTTTGGCCCATGAAGTAACAAGTCTTTTGATCACTGGGAGGATGCTATCTGCAGATAGCTATTCAATGTTGCTGGAAGGAAAAAAGATGCTAGTTGAAAATAGGTGAATTGATGATGTTGGACAAGATGCATTTTATTCTTAAGATGAACCAAGGACAACAATTTTCGAGGAGGAGCACCTTTAGCAATCTTGTGTGTGCATCAGTTACTTTTCGAAATTACATGGGCATGTGTGTACCTGAAATGCTAGTGCTATATCTACTTCCTTGGGCTTCTGGAGCTGATAGCTAGTGCCATCCTTTCTGCCTTATCTGTCCATTTCCTTTCTGTTTTAACAGAGTATGTACACTATAGTTTCTTTCCCCAGAGTAAGCTTTTTGATGGGCTTTTCATTCCATGTAAAAAGAATTAGAAGATTCTGGCCAATCTTCTTATATGTTCAATAGAATGTAATATGAACTGTACTCTTTGATAAAGTGCTGCTATATCATTTTAGTTGCACACTTTTTCAACTTCTTTGGCTAGTATTGTATTCCTTTAAAGTTGATCCTTTCACCTGGTGTTGTGACAGTCCTGGCATATCTACTTTACTGAACTAATGCTGTAAGGCTAGTGCCTTTGTTGGTTAGGTATTAGGATCCAGACTCGCTAATAAACTATTAAAATATCATCTGTAATTTGATCCTAATATCAGTGGATTGTATAGTTGCTTATCTACTATTTTCTATCACTTGGAGAAAAAGACAATGCAGTTTTGACATGCTGCTTGTAATTATCTTGTCTAAAAAGCCTGTCTATTTAAATGTGATTATATATAAAATTATAATGGTGCAGTATCAAACTATTGATTTGTATATCTACTAGTCTCTTTTGTTATCTTCAAACAAGCATCCTCTTTTTACACTGTTCATGAACAACAATATAGCAATAAATATTCTCCAATCGCTTTTGATTGACGAGTGCTGCATTTCTAATTGGTATTTATGTTTCTTTTTCATCTTCCATTATTCGAGTGCAAATAAACCTTTATGGAAGGTAAAATTTGTCAGTGCCACTTTAGCTGAATTGTCTGTGTGTGTATATATAATCTGAAGCACCATAATGACATGATGTATATATAAAGGTTCTCTTCAATGTGCATCTATATTATTGGCATAACATAGGTATACTCTAGCTACTTGGTGACCAAGCTTTAGAGAGTATTATTATGTTATTTCAAAAGGTTAAGTTTTTGAACTATTTATCATATAGGAAAACCTTAAGTTCCTCTCATTACTTACCAGGCCTAGTTACTGCCATCACCAAAGCTATAAAGTTTCTGGGTTCTTGTTGAGATTGAAGCGTCAGGTTTCACCATATATATTTTTATTTTTGTAGCAGACTATTTTTGCAAGTATGATGATAATGCCTTGTTCTCTAGTTTAATTGAGACTAAATATTGTAGTCAAAACGTTTTTATGTTTACTTAGTTATTAATTATGTCAGCATGGTTTCTAGTCTTGGATATGATGAGGACTTCATTTGTGTTGTGAGTGTTGTACCAAAGTTAAATAAGACACTGGATATGATGGAATCTTTGTGGTTTTGGCACTGGCAGCTCTAGCCTGTGTGAAACTGTAATCTCATCTTGCTGGGTTCTAAGGTTTGAATGGTCTGAATTTTGTTCGAGAACTCTAGGTATTTGTGATTCTCTGCATATTTATGTCTCTAAATCTACAGTGTATATTTGCAGCTGCAATTTTGTTTTTCTAGCATACTGATGCTGAACCTATAATTTTTCAGGTCAAGCCAAAATCAATTCCCTCTTTTCATGTATTATGGCAGGGACATCATCATAACAACACACATGCCCCAGGATGGATCATGTGAACAGATTCCAGAGTGAACCACAGCCTTCGGTATATGGATTTCCAATAACAAACATACAAACTTATTGTTTTATTGTACATTTTCAATTATTGTGGACTCATCCAATTGCACCTGTTATGCCAGGTCCAAAGTTATTTATGCATTCTAGAACTGATGCAGCAAATGGAGCTCTATCATCAGCAGGTTATGGGGGCGCACAATAAGATCCAAAATGACATTTTCATCACTCAAGTCACACTGGGCAGTCTCATATTCAGCACAGTGATGCTCCTGGAACCATGCTTCGCGTCCTATCCTAGCTATCCTCATGCTGGAAGCTCCAGTAGCAACTATGCACCACATAATACTCATCACCCGCCTTCTTTGAGTTATCCACATGGGTCTGAGGATAACTTCATTCGAGTTCCCCATATGGATGACAGGCGGGCTGCACTGAAGCGAGAGAAATCAATTATTCATCCAGTGGATGGAGTCAATATCGGGGAGCTGTTATGCTGGCAGTTCATCTAATCCTCAGTTCCCTCGCTACATACCTCCAAATCCTATTCCTGCTCCTGAACCCTGCCCCTCCTCGAATAACATCCAATATGGGTTCAAGCTACTGGAGTGATCATCCCTTTGGTAGCCATGGGAGGATCTCGAGAGGAATGTGAGGAAAGGGGCGACATGATCACAATCCTTTCCATTTGGGACATAATCAGGTGGCGCATCAAGCAGTACTCATGGGCCACCACACCATACCAATGTAATTGGTCCTCGAGAATACAGCAGTGCCACAAGATGAGCGCCTTTTTCTATACCTCCAAGAGTGACTGCGAGGTTAATTTTGATGCCTGTTCTTCTAGTAAATTTCGATGATTTATATTGCATTCTAAACTGTTCTACCTGCGTCCCAAACATATATCTGCTTCTGGGTTTTTGTCTTTTTAGCCAACTACACACAGGTTTTTCGAAATTAACATCTATGATATCAAATAAGGACATTCTGAAAAATTATTTGATAGTTGATCTATCCTAATAACACGAATTTAGTGTACTAGTGTCTATATTCTCTACTATAAATTTTTGTCAAAATTATGCATAGTTTTTAACTCAAAAACAAACCTAAAAGTGGCTATATTTTGGGGACTGGTATACCCCCATTGTTCCAAATCATAAGATGTTTTGGCTTTTCTAAATACATTGCTTTTTATGTATCTAGAAAGCCAAAATGTCTTAACAATGGGAATTGAGGGAGTGGTTTATATTATAGTACCAATCAGTTGCAGCATAGCAATTTTCAATTTGCTGAGTGCTGTTCAAAAAATGAAATATGATAACTTTCGCGAAGCCCCCATTTTTCAAAATTTGTTGTTATTCAAGATGCTAATAGCTTCCTGTTCTGCAGGGACAGATGGAAACTCTAGCATTACCTTCAGCTTCAGGGAGGGGAGGCCATACTATTCTGCTCACCGGAAGGACCAACATAAAATACCCCCAATCCCAACACCACCTGGTTCTTCTGATGGTCTACATTTTGTGCATGGTGGGTATGCCCCAAGAGCAGTCCCTCTAACAACATCAACATATCCTGCCCCAGCTTTTGCGACTTCAGCACTTCGGTGACAGTCACCCATGAGCCTGATATCCTACAGCTATCGACCTGCTGTACACTGGCTGCAGCCTGCTGTCCCCTAGCTACCCACCTGCTACCTCAGCAGCAGCAGCAGCAGCACCTGGTTCATTCTGAAAGCTGCTGCATCTTCAAACATCTGGGGCATGTGGCTCTAGGTTCCAGTGGTAGTGCAAGGACTAGAAGGCTGAGGGATTAGGTACCATGCTTTCCGTCCACAGAATATTGAAGAAAATAACATGAGAGGACCAGCAGCCGAGGTAGGTGGTGTTATTATTTTTCTCATAATCAGCTAACATGAATTCTTTGCGACACTAACTAACACAGTTTGCATTGTGTGTAGCGGTTTATGATGTTGGATCAGTTAGTTATCCATGAATCAAGAAGATTCTGATCCTCACTGGGACATGAGGCTGGACATTGATGATATGAGGTTATGAGGTGTAGTAAGAACGAACCTAGATAATCATTATCACAAACCAGCACAGAATGTGTTATGTAACTAATGTAACTGTATGCTGTTATCTGCAGGAGCTGCTGGCTTTGGGAGAACGAATGAGCAATGTCAGCACTGGCCTAGCTGATGAAAAACTTTCAAGCTGCGTGATGGAGATAACTAGCTGCAGCTCTGCTCGTACCCTATGATGATACTGAGAGCGCAAGATGTGTAATCTGCCTGGTAGAGTACACCCAAGCTTAGCCGGTTTCAGCACTTGCAGATCCTGTTATCTATCATTTTCAAGCTGTTATCAATTATTTCTAGCTCAATGCTTATCAAACACCTGTGGCTGGCTGCAGGAGGATTACAAATTCAAGGACTCTATCCGGAAAGCTGAAATGTGGTCACGACTACCACGCAGACTGCATCAGAAGTGGCTGCAGGTGAAGAACTCTTGCCCAGTCTGCAGAAGCTTCTGCTGTAGACGACAGCGGGAGGCACCGGAGAATGAAGCGTGTGGCCCTCCCCGCCCCCATTCAGCCTATCTCAGGCGAAATTGTGATCTATTGGCTGATCTGGTTTCCGCTTGTGTAAAAATAAATGGTCAGAAACGGATTATTTGTGAGCTGAATTTGAACTCTGACATCTACTCTACTCAGTTAGTAGTAGTTGCTAATGGATAGCAGCATTGGTTGGTTCACATACCGGTTTGGTTCTGCGGCTGTCTTTTTGCGCCGATGGAGGAGGCGAGGCCGGGCGTTAAGGGGTGGTTCTCTTGCCAGCTTCGCCTCTGCTCCATGGATGGTTCGGTGTTCATGTCAGTGATAATACGTGCGATCCGTAAGTTGGTTGCCTCCAATCAAAATCGCCCCACGGTGTACAGGTTGCGCTAGGATGCACCACCTACGATCAGATGGTTGGATGCAATGTTGGCATCTGCATGTTGCTGGATCATGACTGCAACGGCTATGCATGCTAATCTACTGGAGGTGATGCCTCTGTAACCATTCTTCAGAGTATGAAAATATCAGGACTCCGGTTGAATTAGTTTCATTATCGTAGATTATACAGATAGATAGATGGAAGTTTTATATGTAACAATAGCTAAACACGTTTTCTTTTGCCCATTTGGATATATAAGATAAGACAGATGGACGAAGAACTGCATTTAGGATGACTCCGAAGATTCTTAGGCAATAATAGTTTCTAGGATTAGCCCAAAATTAATACCTTCTTACTACTGTTTTAGAATTGTTCATTCTGATTCGGTCTGAGTCGTGCTCCTGCTCGAGAATTGTCCCCATCGTGATGGAGATAACGATGAACTGACGCCATGAGGACAGCATCACCACGTACGTGAGGCACCATACACACAGTGACGAAATCTTCCTTTCAATGAGGTACTACTAGTGGTGTAGTAAAGCTCCCATTCCGTTGCTCCACCTTACGCATTTCCCTCTGGATCAGCATTGCAGGGCAGCAGCATATCTGAATATCTCGATCGATTCCGGCATTCACCATGCATGTACAGCTCGGACCGAAAGCTCCACCGATCGATGCAATGCAGGTTGTTAAATGGTAGCAACTCTTTTTGCGATCACTGTCCCAATTCATTTGGATTAAGCCGTCTTTACGTGCATCGCCACCTAATTAAATTACAAAAATTCTCACTCATTCTCACTCGCAGGCGGAATCCGATGGAGAGAGAGATGAGATCGATCCCCAAAATTCTTCCCAGCGCGCGCAACCCTCAGCAGCGACACCACGCCGGCCAGTGGATCGATCCAGTTGCTGCTCACTGAAAGCAAACCAATGCCACCTGCTAATCAACGTGCCATCTTCCAGCTCGACGTCGCCCCCTCCATGCCACCATGGCATCCCCACCACTCGTTCTAGCTCTCTTCATCCACCCTCCCCTACTCTTATCTATATATATATAACCCTACTGCCTCAGTTTGCAAATATGCACATATCAGAACAAGAATCCAACGCAAATCGCACACATCCGAGCTACTACTCTAGCCCATCATGGCTATCTCGCCTCGCCGCCGGCAGCTGTCCCTGCGTGATCATCTGTCGTCGTCCGCGGCGCAGCTCGCCGCGGCCAGGCAACAGCCTCAGCGCCCATCCCCCGGCGGCAGCGGCAGCACCACCGAAGACGATCACGGCGATCCTAAGCAGCCGGGCAGTGCACCAAGTTCCTCCAGCTGCTTCAATCCCACGCGTGAGGAGGCGGAGCAGATCACCCGAACCAGCTCCAGGGCAAGAACTCCAACGGCGGCGGGCGTTGACGGTGTTCGCGCCACCACCGACAGCGCAGCTTCTCCGGCGCTCCCGAAGGACGCAGCTCAACGCCACAGTCTGACCGGCGAAGACGTCGCTGGTGCAGTTCCACGTCGTGTCGTCGGCGATCGCCGCCGCGCAGCTGGAGACCGGCTCAGGCAAACCCGCTTGCGGACGCAGGCCGAGGATGAGCAAGTACCCGCTCAGCCTCACCGCCGACGCGGCACCAGCGTCAACATCTCGACCGGCGTCATCAACGCGCCACACGCTCGACAACACGCCGCTCTACGCCGGGGACGGGCTCGTCGTCTACCAGGTGGACGAACATTAGGTGCTGTTGCCGTGGGCGCTCTACGGCACGCCGTCGGCCCCGGCGGCACGCGCCCGCTTCCCGCGGCGAGCAAGAAGAAGAAGCCGCGCGCCGGATGCGGTGGCGGATGCGCCCGTGGCGGCGGGAGACGACGACGGCCTCGGCCGCCACGCGCGCGCGCGCAGGGCGGTCGACATCGGAGCTGCTGCACGGCTTCGTCCACCAGTGGCGGTCGTCGCGCTCGCAGCTTTGTGGTGGACCGTCTGACCACACGCACCGTACAGTGGGATCCATGCCATGCGTGTCTTGTCGTCGTGGATCAGGCTCCTTTTAAAATTTCCAAAGAGATGATGGAGGAAATTCCTCTGTTGCTTCTTCTTTTAAATTTTTCTTCTTCCAATGATTTAAAAATGTATTTATTTGTGGATGTAATTCGTTTTTGTAATGTTTGTGTTGTACTGTGAAACTGTACATGATATCGAGTGGACGTATATTGTTATCCAATTTGTTTTAATTTGGACATTATTTGCTTATTATTACTCAACGCTTACCATTGAACCCAGCGTATAAGGTGCCTTGTTGCTCAATTTTACGACAATCAAAATCTGCATTTTATTCATTTATTTATTCGCTTCCAGAGTTAAAACTCATCTAATTTTGTGCCAATTTCTGATCACTGGCTCAAAGGCATATCCAACTGTGGTTTTTACACAGGAGGGCTCAAAAATATTTGCACTTATTATATATAGTCCCTTGCGTCTGAGAGTGTAATTTTCATTTTTCGGGAAGTAAAACAATTTGAAAGAGTGTCCAAATCCATTAGCTTACGTATTTATGATGCCACGAAAAGTATTATACTTTATAAAAGATTAATAATTTAGTTCATGATACAATTTGTAGCTCTATGCTTCAGGTCTAACCTATGATTTTTAGAGATGATTATCAAGCTCTCGTACTTAGACTTCACATCCGGCCTATGCATTGGTACTTGATGAAGAAGCTGTTGGCTTATATCTAAAACAGTTCTCGTAGACTTCATTTTAGATGACGAGGCTTGTTTTGGAAGTAGGACAAAATAAATCTTGACATCACGCAGCGCACACGTATAGCCTCCCCTCCCCTGCAACTGCAAGATCTTTGCACATCTTTCGCTTCCCTTTTACCGCACTGGTACTATCGTCGCTCGTCTCCTCGACCGCATCGCGATCGGTCATCTCGCTTCCTCGCTCTCGCTCGCCGGGGGCAGAGAGATCAGAATCAACCGCGCCGCCGCCGCCGCCGCCGCCGCGACGGCGATGGACGCCACCTACCCGCCGCGCGGGCACCTCCGGAACGGCTCGCTCGCTCCGTCGGCGACGCATCTACAAGGACTTCACCGCGCCCGCCGCTCCGCCATCCTCGCGCCCTCACCCACGGTACGCGCCGCTGCTCCTGCGCTTCGCTTCCCGCCACGCTCGCGAACAGCTAGCTCGCTTCGCTTGCGGCAGACGTCGAGGAGTTCTGCACGCGCGCTGGCTTTGCGATCCAGGTGAGATGAGTCTCCCTCCTCGCGATCTCTCTCCGCGCTAGCTGTGCCGCCGTAGCCAGCCTTCGATTCGATTCGATTCGATTCGATTTGATCCGTCTCTTCGGTGTAGAGAAGGCGACACCAGCTGCCTGTACGGCTGCACGCCAGCGAGAAGGCGACTGGGGAGGTGGCGGCGCGCTGCCGGCGGAGGAGGTGCGCCACGGAAGCTGCCAGAGCCGGCGCTCGAGGATCAGCTTCGCGCGCCGGCGGGATGAACAAACGTCGCGACTGGCTCGCGCTCGTCGCCGTCAACACGCGACTCGTGGCTCGTCTCCGTCGCCTACTACTACGCCGCAGGGCTCAGCCGCAATGACCGGTACGGCACCGCAATTTCGATGCTTTTGCCTCGTGCTGTCTGTGCTCATTGACACATATGACATGCATGGCTTTCTCTGTGAGTTGATGAAGTGAGATGTCGGGATAATGCATGTCTTGTGTCCTCTGCTCAGTGCTCTGTATGCATGTCATGGTGCTTGCAGTTTGAAAGATCAGCATTTGTGCTCTTCTGACAAATAACTGTTGTTTAGATTTGGGCCTTCTGCACCGATTTCCGTGGAATATGACCAATTTTCGATTTAGAAAGCAAAAATGAGGTTTGTTCCCATGCTTAGCAATTTAGGAGCTGTGCTGTTGAATTGTTTGAGTCATGTGAATTACTACTAGCTCATAAGGTGACATTTTTGCTGAATTGCGGGAGGATCTGTTTATCTGTGCTCTGAGTTGGCATGATGTGAACTTCTGAGCATGTATGTAGTAGTACTCAGAGATATTCTTCCCTATGATAATGAAGAGTAGTGTTGTTTATTTATGTGGAAAGCTTAGTGTAGCCGGGCCTTGCCTTCATTGTCGTCCTGCAATGTTCATGTCTTTCTGAACTAAAGGAATGCCTCAGAGAAATGTTTAGAGCGGCTTGAAGCTTCCTCAGTCATTTTAGGGTGATATATGAAGGCACCTCCATTTGAGAAATTTTCCAGATTTGTTATTCCTGAAAAGACTTCTTGCTCTGATTTCAGAGGGATTGAAACTCTTTCTGTGATGGTTGTAAGTTACAAATTCTTTTTAAATGGACATGGTGCTATGGAGTCTCTTCCAACTTTCACTTCCAGTTACTAAAGATTGTGCCACATTTCAATTTTGGTGGATGGATCTGATTGCGGTTTGCTTAAGTACTCTACTTCAAGCTTTTGCTATTGATGACCATGGCCATCGTAGTAAACCCTTTTAGTCCCCAGCAGGCTGGGCCGGGGCTAGAGATGGAAACCCAGCAAGATTCATGGGAAAGAAAAAGGAGGAGGGTTTAGTAGAGCTCACATGCCAAATCTGTACTAGCTAAGCTAACTAGTGTGATTTGACAAGATCATCCTATGGTTTGAAAAGTGTGCGGCACTGCAGTGATCTCCATGCAAGATTGAATTATCATTATTGAGATCATTTGTTAGTCTTCAACAGTGAGAATGATGATGAGTATAGGTGAGAGGAGTGTTTTATGGGAACAATTGTATGAAATCTAACTTATAATACTACATATTTTCACATAGTCAGTAACCACTTCTGCTTTAAGATTAGTATAATTCTTTTCTCATAGAGTAGAATTAGAAGCAAAGCCCTCCTGATTATTCATTGTTATGATACATAATGTCTACTGATTACTAAACAAGAGGTGCAGCTATTGGGTACCTGACAACATATATTGTATTGCTTCTTGTAGTGAAATCATGGCACATGTAATCACCACGTTTCTTGTAGTAAAATCATGGCATATTATTATTTCGTAATCACCACGTTTCTGTACAACCTGAATGAATACTCCATTTTGTGTAAGGATACTGAATGAAAATTGTTTGGACTTGATGGTGAATAATACTGATAGGAACAGGGGCTCTGCCTCTAGTCGATCGGAGGTTGTAGTTGTGGGTGATCGGGTGGTCTGGGTTTTTGGATCAGAGGAACTGCGGCGGGGTGCCGTGGCTGCACGCTGAGGAAAGAAAGCGGCGCGCAGAGGCAACTGGCAGCTAGGGTTTGATCTCCGGCTCCTTTAGGAAGCCGGAAACAATTATGTTTCTGCTTGATTTAATCACACCGTCTTACAAGGTATTTATACCCTTTCTTTTTGCTAAGTAGCCAAAATTAAAATAGATAACTTGGGCTTAAGGCCCCTAAGACCTGCGCTTGTGCTTAGCCACTAATGGGCCTGTGCCTTTCATACTGCCACGCCGGTAACAAAATGCATCCTCATGTAGGTTGTTTCTAATAAGTTCCATTTTCTTATGTATCTCCAAATTTATTGGCCTATATGAATTAGCCGATTTTCTGATAAAAATCTGAAACAGTGGTGGTATCATGTATGAACTCAAGAGCTGGTAACTGTATGAGATTTTATTTGGACCAAGCAGCGTTTACTAGTTCCATTTCTACACTTGTTATTTTTAGTTTGTACTAGAAAATTGTTATGGAATGACTAATGAGATGAATAGATTAGCCGGAGAGAGAGCCGGATTAGCCCACTGTTCCTCAGAAGGGACAATCTGGGGTTTCTTGCTTGACTAGTGATACATGTTGGTCTCTTTTTTTAGAGACAACTTGCTTGACTAAGTAAATATCTAACGAATCAATCTATCTTATACCCTTCCTAACTTTACCAATCTAATCTAAACCTTTCTGGTACTGTTTACATATAAATATTCATGTGCTGCAGTACCTGCGTGTGCCCCGGGCCGGCTCCACTTGCCATAACAGAAATACATTCATGTTGCTTTTGGGTTTGTTACAAAACCGCTAATATTCCATAGATTTGTTTGGAGCAACATTTTTTCATGATATTTAATATGAGTTGGTGTGTTTTCATCTTCACATGTGCAAACTAGTTTGGTGATCTTACTTCTTTATATATTTTGGATTTGGGACAATGCTGTGCTGTAGTACTTTCATAAATAGTATGTAACTCCAACTACTCAACACCTGTGCATATGTTGCCAAATTCACTAATGTTTAGCTAAACTTCGTGATTTCAAAAATATGTAGTGTGTTTCATTTGAATGAACTTTGTTGTCGCATCAAGAGTTTTTGAGAGCACTCAGTGTAGACCAAGTAAATTCACTTGTAGTTGTAGGTAGCAAGCCACTAAAAATAAAATTAATATTAGCCAGTTGCAACTTGCAATCTTGCAAGTGTGACATTGTTTTTCATTAAGTGTTCTTACAGTTACCTTTGGCTAGTCAATCATAATGGTCAAAAGGTTTAGCAGCCTTTTTACTTTAACTACAAGAGAAGTGAAACATTTCATATTGCACCCTGCAATTGTTTTTGGTTGTAGTAGCAGTATCCAGTAGCCCATGGCACAATAATACAACAATGTTACTGCAGTCTATATAATTTAACTGCCACTATAGTAGTTGGTATTGCAGTAATCATTTTTGCATAATGGTTGTGCTTTCAAATTGCGCAGGAAGCGCTTTGTTTGGCATGATGAATGATCTGCCAACTGTGTTTGAAGATTGTCTCTGGTGGTGTGAAACAATCAAAAGGAGAGGGACAGATCCGGTACTGACAATAGTGGTAGAAATAAAACTGTCAGCAAAGGTAACAAGAATCCATCACTGTTTTTACCACCTCTTCTACTGTCATGTTATGATGTTGAACTTGATCTGTCTCTCCAGCAAACAAGCGAGCCACGATTAGAAAATAATGCCAGGAGCCTGGCTAGGGGCTATGATGAAGACGGCATGGCAATCACAGTGAAACCTTTGTGCGGGACATGTGGTGGTAGTATACAGCGCAGATGAGTTCTGGATTGGGTGCGATGTGCAGAAGTGGTACCATGGCAAGTGTGTGAAGATCACTTCCCCGTGAGGCGGAGAGCATAAAAGCAGTACAAGTGCCCGAAGTTGCTGCAATACAAAGAGACCTAGGCCGCTGTAGCCTGTAGCACGCCCTCCTCACGGGAGGGCGGCCATGGATGGAAGACTGAACAAGCAGGGAGGTCAGAATTGGCTCCTCACGCAAGGTCAATACCGCCTTGCGATGTTTTAATGTATCTTTTCGATTAAGATTAAGCTTTAGCATATGACGAACGAACGATGGTGATGCTAACTGTGGGCAGAAGATCACACATATTGATTATAACCTTGTTGTGGTTTCTCCATGCCATGGAGAGTTATGGTAGAGTCTGTATGTTGCCTGGAGAAGGAATAGGGGCAGAGGAAGCCTTTTTGTAACGTTTCTAAAGGTGAATTGGGCAGCTTATGTGAAGATAATAATCCGTGAGGTTTATGTTAATATATTTTTATTTTACTATATAAGACTGATGCCTCAACAGCCATGTGTGATTACGTAACCTACCACTCACTTTTGTGATAATCCTCGTCATCCGCTTGCACGACAGCGATTTACTACGCAGGGATACCCGTCCTATCTGCGGGTGGAGAAACCTCGGTGCATCTGCTTCTGATCCAGATTCAGTAACTTTGCTGAGCAAGTTACAACGTAACTTTTACTTCAGACTCTCCGTCCTCCGACCAGCTCTGAGCCTGATCGGCTGTGTGCTCAGGCTGCACACTCCCTAGCACTCCGCAAGCAAGCAAAACAGCTCTAAGCCTGATCGGTTGTGGATTCCAGGAAAATTTTTCCAGCACCAGTTCACTCTCAAGAGCGCAGAAATAAATAATTCAATTCAATGGACATCCATACAATAATCATTAGTAGAACTAAGCTTTTTCCAGTTTAGAAGTTCCAGGTTCAAAACAGAAATACATGCCTACTTAGCTAGGCAACAAAAGACTATAGTTGGGCCAGTTTCACTTATACTGATTGAAGCGCACAGTATACAGATTAGTCGCATTTACCTATAGAATTAGGCCATAAAAGATTCATAGTTAGCCCTATCCAAAAATACTATCTAACCAACATGTTCATACTAGAAACGGATCACAGATCATTGAGAATACCACCATCATAAGTTGAGCCGCTATCGAGTCGGGCAAAACTTCCTAAACTGCCAATAACATGACATTCTTGAAGCTCCATACTCCTTCATTGCAATCACCATTCTCGCACTTCTACTTGGGGTTGTACTCCATGCCACTGTGTTTCTCGGCTTATGACAATTCTAATTAAGCTAAGGAATGAATTACAGTAGCATATAGTGGCTGGCTGCACACTATAAAGTTTCTTATACATACCTTTGCTCCCTGTTGGCTTCGCTTCCTCTTGATGAATTTATCAAGCCAAGTTTTTCCTCCTTTGAATTTTTGGATTTTGACCTCCCTTTTTCTTCAAAATGTGCAGCCTGAAAGCAAGTCATCTCCTTGTTGACATTTGGTTGAAAAATTACGGTCATTGCATGTGTTGCTCGTAGTAGAAGTAGATGCATTAAGTTTATCCTCTAGCTGTACCAAGGCAATCAAGTGCATTTTTCTATCATCAAACAACATTACGGAGAGTGAGCGACTTTATGAGCCAAATTGAGAAATTTATAAGACATGTCCTTGTAGCGAGTTGAGATTCCAGCATTGGATTTGCTACCACATTCCATCCTTCTTTATCTTGTACACTCTCATTGTGCGTGCTGCTTTTAGTCCATCTCTCTCAACACATAATGTGTGGTAATATCTTGATATTCATCAAATCTTGATGAATTTATCATATGAAGTTTTCCTCCTTGAATTTTTGGATTTGACCTCCTTTTTCTTCTTAAATGTACTTGACACTGAGGCAAGTCATCTCCTTGTTGGACATTTGGTTGAAAGCGCTTAATTTGGTCATTGCATGTGTGTTGCTATCGTAGTAGGCGTAGATGCATGAAGTTTATCCTCTGAGAGCGTGTGTACCGAGGCAATCAAGTGCATTTTCTATCATCGAAACAGCATTACAGACTGCGGCTTTATGGGCCAAGTGAAATGTATAAGGGCATCGTCCTTGTAGCGAAGTTGAGATTCGCATTGGATTTTGCTACCACATTCCTTCCTTCTTTATCTTTGGCACACTCTCATTTGCGTCTTTAGCTTTAGTCCATCTCTTTAACACATAATGTGGTGGCAATATCTTTGATATTCATCGAAAATCAGAAACTTTCGGACCATGTTGCACACAATATTCTGGTTTTTATTGAACATTCCGCACAACTATATATGTGAAGGCTGTTTGGTTCAAAGGATTCACTTATCACTATCGCGCTCTTGCTCAGAATTGACACACACGCATAGAATCTCCCAATACAGAAATACTGCATATTTGCTCGAGCATCCCAATAATCTACTACATGCGAGCCATGGATCTTTCATATTCACTTTGGAAGCTTCCCAATATGGCTAGATGTACCGCCCGGCTTGCTTAACGGCTGACACAGAGTTTGTGCATTTGTCTTCTTGGTATCCTTGCCTCAAATTCAGATTCCAGTGACAGCCAGCTCTTTTTGTCTTCCACTATCCTCTCAAAAATGCTTCAAAAATGAACAATATCAAAATCGATTTCAAATGATTCTTCGAGTGCATTGTTGGAGAGCTCGCACTTAGTGATGGCACTTTCACTATCCCAAACCAAAGACATCTCTCATATAGCGATTTCGGCATTTTTCTTTAACGCTTGTACATACTATCTGACACGCGAGTAGCAGCATGCACTTTAGATCTTATAATGTCACGTGCTTCTTGAAATTCTGCCTTGTCATATAACCATACATGCAAACACTAAAATCGGGATGGGAATGTGGGTTTCTTCATCTTCACTTTCACCTTCTCGCTTCTTCTCCTCGTCAATTTCTCCTTCTCCTTTTCTCCTTCTCCTTCTTTGTGTCCTTTCAGAAGACATCATGTTTGACCAGCATTTTGCATTATGTAGAAAGGTACCACTGACCCACATGACATGATTACAGCAAGCCTTACTTTGGCCAAATAGCCTTTCCCATTCTTGCATCTTGATCCTTATAGATAGTTCTGGGTTGCTTTCCATCGTATGTGCGGCTAAGAGAGTCTAGACCATATAAGTGAGTCCTCACGTTTCATCAAATAGAAGTGCTGACACCAAACACAGTGGTTTCTCTCAGCTGAGTGCTTAGAGACACCAGGCCTATACTCTTTGTTGGTGCCAGTGGTGTCAAATGTGGCCACATCACCAAAGTGTGCATAGTCAAGAATCATCACTTTTGCAAAAGCATATTGGAATGATGGATTTTGAGCGAATTTTGTCATGAAAATATACTTCAACACACTTCGGCTGTCCGCATCGAAGCCCAAATCCCTGCGCGTTTGCTTTGGCACCAGTAACTTTTGCGATCCGCGACAAGTGTAGCTAGTTTGCAAAGATGATCCACCAACTTGGCCAGTAGCCAACTCATATGCGACTTTTTGGTGATCGGGAATCATCGGCGATCACTATTTCAAAGCTTTGCAGTGCGAGAATTTTACTCGACTGCTATGCCATCAAAGTGCGAGTTTCGAGCAGAGTGAAAGGTGATTGTGTTCCAAGCATAACCTCGGTAACTTCATGATCTCTGCTGCGATCAATATATAAAGGCTCATTAGGCACCTCGATCCAATATAAGGCTCATTCGAGCTTTGCAATAGGATTCTTGTTTCGACTCTAAAGCACTTTGTCCACATAGAGTGTTTGCCCTTTTCATTCGGAGGGCCTCGTTGGAACAAACAAATCTGCATGAGGCCACCTTCACGATCAAAGTTGCTTACATTTGTGTATCTTTTTCTCACATGAAACCACCATGTACCCAGCCAAAGCTCGCGCCAGAAGCCTCTTTCTCCTGATGGGGTGAGAATCTTCTACCACTAGATGTAGATAGACTTCCTCAGTGATTGGCTGACACTTGGAAAACCGCCAAGGCAATTTCCCTTCGCTTCTCTCTTAACAAGAACCATCTTTGTATATGTTGAGATGCCTCCATTTTTCTTTTTTTTTGACGGAGTATGTGGACAACATTTGCTTAATCACCCTCTTATTTAGTTTCATGTTTAAAAGTTAGCACGAGATGGTTTGAGTGAATTTTGTTCGCCTACCACAAAACAGCTTCTTTAGTTCTTAGCAAGAGCATCTCCAAGAGTTCCTTAAAATTTACTCCTAAAAACTCTATGTTTTCCAACTCTAAAAAAAATTATAGAAAAAAAAAAGCTTACTCCTAAATACTCCTAAAACTTCACTTCTAAAAAATAAAAATGGGCTACTTTAGTCATTTTTTGTTACGGTTTTGTGTTTCCCGTGAAGTCGCAGAGTCCATCCATCATACTGCCCTAGCTAGTCCTTGGCAACTCCTTGAGGCGCAGCGTCCGTGGCCCTCCAGCAGCAGGTGGTGTGGCCTCCTAGAGCCGGCCGTACGTTAGGTGCACATCTAAATCTAAACCTTCTATATGGGAACCGCCACTTGTTATTCTCGACGTGCGTGGTATAACACCTCATCAGTAACTGATGAGTCCACCCTGTCCTACAGCATTCGCTCCCGGCCCCAGCCCCCGTCTCCCTAATCAGGCAACCATGTCAAGCCGCGAGTACACTCCGCTCGTCGTTGCTTCATTTTGCCACTATGAATTTATTACTAGCAACATGTGATCATCGTCGGCGGCACCTTTAATTAATCACGTACCCATGCACTGACTCGTCTTCTCCTCTTCCACTTTATACCCATCATGCTATTTGGGTGGTGCTCAACCCCTTCGTATCTAGTGGAGTTAATCCTATAGGCTTTCCAACTACACTGCCCACTTTAACCTGAAGGAAATGAAAGGTTTTTTTTCTTGCCTATATAGCTGATGCATGCCACTCCATTATCCACCACCATCCTGCTCCTCCCCACTGTCCTCTGCTGCGGCGGCTGTTTGCTATGGTGCTCCTCCCTTCCAGCCTCTGGTCAAGTTCCTGCGCTGCGTCGTCACATTGCCACGTCAGCCATCAGGGGCACATATACATACCCTGGCCCAACTGATAAATATACATGCAACAGATGAACAAGAGTGAATCTCAAGTTGCTAGATGCGATGAGCGGACACCGTCCACAACACATGTCTCTTTGACGAACTCACGCATGACTGGTACTGCATCTCGGCTGCTCAACATCCCGCCCAAGAAGCAACAAAACTGTATGCGAAGGGAGGGCCCGATGACAGGTGACCAACATCCGTCAAGAATCGATTAGTTCATGTGAGTGTGACTTTTGTTTAATTAATTTTCAGAGTGAATGTGTACTCTATTATTCGGAGTGAATGTGTACTCTATTATTCTGATTATATTTATATTATTGTGATTATACAAACTTCTAACTAATCTTTGATCAGCAAATCCATCATGCGTGGCTACAAAAATTCATGACACATCTTTTTTTTTAGAATAATTCATGGCACATCTAATCACAGCCATGTGATGATTTAATATTGTGAGTAATCTATGAAACTGTGAGATAAAAAATTGTTCATTGAGACTGTAAGATTCATTCACCAATTCTATCTTTTTAAGCTGATGTGTCACTCTTGGAACTAGTCTTAGAGAAAAAAAAAAAAAAATCTATACCAAGACAACAAAGAACCCTATAAACTAATATTATAAAATAAATAAAAAGAAACAAAATAGAACCTATAACCTTTTTGTGGTTCATTGTTTAATATTAAAACTTGTGGTGGTCACAACACCACAATAAAGTTGCATTGGTTGGTTCTTCGATTGGCAAAGTGTAGTTCGAATTAGTGGTGAGTTTGAGTGGAGTCCAGTCCGGTTCCTTGGTTATTCGGATACTCTGTTTCCAAGTTATCGGGTTGATTTCATCTCTCAACGAGGAAAAAAAAAAATCATGATCTATTGATTGATTGATGCGTCAAGACAATGAATAGCCCTAGGAACTAATATTAAATAAATTAAATAAAAAGAATAAAAACCCATAAATTTTACTGTGGTTTATTTATTATTAGTTAATATTAGAACTAAGATAATCATTGCCAATTCCACGGCAATACCCATATGTATACATTTCCTAATTCTTAGTGATTGACATCGTAACTCATTTATATTTTTTTTTTTCTATACCATGACAACGCTGAGAGTCCCTCCTAGTATTTTAGAAGTCACAGTTTTACAAATTTTGGAAGTGTGGATTAGGAGTTGTTGGAGAGTGTTTTTTCCTCATTTTTTCTATAAAAACAAATATTAGGAGTGGGGGGGATTAGGACTGATGGAGATGCTCTAATAGGGTTTACAATTACCCTTCTGCAGTAAAGCTGCTATTGTGATCAACGTTCATGGCTACTATGGATTGTTTCATTGCATTGCATATGGGTACATAGCAAGCTACCAATAATGCTCAGGGCATCCATATCTTCACCATTTTTATCTTGTGTTCGATTGCATAATTTAGACAACTGACCAAAGTTATCACTACCTTAGACAGAGTAGCTACACAACACAAACATTTGCTATTCGGATTCAACTTGTCATATAACATCCGCTTCCTCTGTCCCAGAGAAAATCACGATAGAAAAATCACGATAGTGCTAACTTTCTATGGTTTCCAGTGCCACAATAACCATTCTGAATTGAGAGAATCAAAAAAGAGATGCAATGTTGCTGGCAAAGGCTATGAGAAAGTATTAAGCCAACCTTTATATGTGTGCACCTTTATATATGTGCGGGTTCTGGTCCAGATAGCCAGCACAGCAGGTTTTATAGCCATCAGGTGAAACTCCCAACTAGCATTTGCTGCTTTATTTCATCATAGTAGTAATCCAACACCACCGAGGAACATATATCATAATAGCAATTCAACACTACAAAGAACACAGATATCATTGTAATTATTCAACAACACTGGGAAATATCCAGCCATACCGGTTCTTGCATGGAAAGGACCCATTCTGACCAAGACCCACATCCTCTATTTTAAGTGTTCCTTTGACCGTGTCCGGTTCATCAACTTGAATAGAGAATATTTTCCCAGTTAAATCTGAAATGTGAACATGTTGTCTTCTGAAGAATTTGGAGTAGCTAAACCCAGTTTTACCTGAACTGGGGTGCACACAGAACAAGGGTGGAGTAGACAATCAGGTTTGTGGTCTAGGATCAGAACCTAAACTTGCCTACCACCACGCTTGCAATACAGCATCGGCTGATGAGCTGACGCCAGGCAAAAAGATTAAACACAATACATAATGCAACGGATCGATAGAAACTCTGCGAGCATATTTTGCTACAACCAGTTGCTTCAGTTTTCAAACAGTACAGTGGATTAGAGTATGTAAACTGCCTCAACTAGGTTACAAGACCAAAACTGCAACCATCATGAATTGGGGTTTCTACGTAAAGTGATGTTGAATGTTGCGTCCGATCACAGTTTGTAGACTGGTGTGATCCCGAGCAGGTTGAAGCATTGTCGCGCGACAACGGCAGTTGCTTGGCAAAGCAACAATCGGCTTGTCTCCTCCGGTGACCCGACCACCTGTTGGGATCAATCGCGGAGTGAGTGGTTAAATAGCATCAGGCCATCAGGAGAGTATTACTGTTGTATGGAAATAAATGGGTGTTTTTGCAGTTTGTATGAAATTATGCCAATCTAAATAGTAAAGATACCCAAGAAACAATGTAAGATTCATTTGAAGAGGGAAGAGTGATGCAAATGGAAAGAAGTATACCTGGCAGTTGGTATAGAATTTTGTGAACATTTCAGATAGATTGTACAAATATTCACATACAACATTTGGAAGTAGATTCGTGCAGGCCTCTTCAACAACCTGAAACATATTGCAGTACAATCAGAAAAGGCGAACTGTAGTAATTTGAGTTAAATTAGATTGCACCTCAAGTCAAACAGAAAACTTCTATTGGAGTATACAACAAGAAATAACAGTCTTGGTTACAACATACAGAAAAAAGCCAAAAAGATTCCCAACACCCAAAGATGCCTTATAATTGCCACGTATGCTCTCAGATCAAAACTAGAACTGACCAGTGACTCAACACTGGCACTGCTATCCTGACTTCCACAAACTTATATGAAATAGAGTTCACTAATAGTGAGTAAAGGTACCTCTGCAAATCGAATAAGATATAGTCCCAACACGCGTTCATCTGGATGGTCGAGAGAAATGGCTCCACTCTAGAAGAAAACAATAAATTTTCAGCTCATGAGTGATAGCCAGGAGAATTGGTGCTAAACCTTCACCAAATTAATGATATCTGCATGAGTAAAACATAAAGCTTACCATCTTCAGCTCTTCCACGTCCTTGTTGGATTTCGAATAATGGAACAAATACGAGCATGTGCATACTGAAGGTACACAGCAGTATTTCCCTGTTGACATAAAGAATGAACATGAGCATAATGATGATCATGTTAAAACAATTTCCACTGTATTCTATGAAAAAGTTTGTTTGGTACCTTATCGCTCAGCATCTGTTCAAAGCTAAATGTGTAATTAGTCAGTCGATTATTCTTGAGGTCAGCATACCTGTAGTAAAGTTACAGAAATGCATTATGATAAATTGGATTATACAGTACTTCTTAGTAAAATCAAGAGACACATCTTTCTAAAACAAGACATTTCAGGACATACTTCACAGCACCATATCCAACTGCCTCTGAGGTTTGCTCTAATTCCTCATCCGTCCAGTCAACAATTTTGCCTGAACAAAAATAATGATCATATTTACCAGAACGATAATGATAAGGTTCCAAATTAGTCCAATTTACCATTTTCAGTGAGCCGCTGTTGTAGTTCTGATTTGCTCCGAGATTTAGCCTCATCAAGTAGATCTACCAATCGAACAACCTCAGTACTGCGGGTTCGAACCGCTTGCCATCTGAACCAAGGACAAGACCAAATCCAACATGGCTTGTTTTCGGAAACTTCTTTTCACTTGGATCTGGGAGCCAACCGCCATCTTTGCAGCCTGTAGAAGGACATAAGAAGATTCAATAAAAGCACAGAAAATGGAAAACACCTTGGTGCCGCTCCGTGCTTACACTGAAAAACATGTCAAAGTGCTGCTGCTGACCAACATCTGTCACATATATGATCCATTCTGCCTTCTCAACATTGAGCCGATACCTGCATAAAAGCATGGACAGAAAATATTAAATCCACACTAGATGCATCAATTACACAAATAGATTCTGTTTGCTTCAACAGAGAACAATTGAATGAACCCTCAAAAGCACAAGCACTTACCAAAGAGCAGTTAAGTCTGTTGAGGCATAGTTGAAGCCACCATCACTCTTAACCACTATCAAAGGGATTTGATGACCTTGAATAAATATAACTCGGGCACCATCACTCTCCTTGATCAAGCCTTTGTTATTCAGTTCCTCCAGCACTTGAGGAATATAAGGATTATAGAAACTCTCCCCTGAAAGGTGCTACATTAATTAGCCTAAAACAATCGCCTGGTCAGCTGCTTCATTGAAGAGGCAAACAACATAGCATAAACATTCAACAATACCAATTGATCAGATTAACAAGGGATACAAATGATCCAGTTAAAACACAGATATGCATGTACTTTTCTGTGGAAAATGAACATGATAGAAGTTGATGTGAACAGGAATGCTGCCAAAACAATGCTAGAAACCAAAATTTAGATTTGAATCAAGGCCCAAAATATCCAGAGTAATTTCACCTCACACCTAAATTCTGTTGGCAACCAACCTTTACATCAAAAAATATATGTTTCAACTACAACGTATTGTACCTTTTCTTCAAGCACCACATTTAGGCGCTTGTAGACCAAGTCAAATTCGCTCCTGCTAATGTCACAAATCTTTTTCCATGCTTCTCGATATTTTTTCCTCCCTCCCTACAGATAATACAATACTTGGATGAGAACAATGTCAACCTTCCCAGAGTCGATATCCAAAATGATGCACTTACCTGTAGCCGAACAACTCCTTGTTGAGCCCTTGCTTTAAATTCTGGATCATTGTCAAACTTATGCTTGGATGCTTTATAGAAAACCTGTGTCATAAAACCAAAGTTAAAATGTCTGTCCCAATATCAGTAAGAAGACAGGTTGTTATATGGCAAAAAAAAAATTGCCTAACTTTCAGCACTTATTTTAAGGGATCCATTGATTTTGAAAGACATGTGCTTTGTTGGACTATGAAGGAAAACAGGCAACCAACTATGAAGTATGTAAACGGATGCTCAACTTATAACAAGAAACTAACAACATAAAGAAAAATCCAATGTGCTAACCCCCAGATACAGACGTTGAGGAGATAAATATGTAGTCGATTTTATCATGACACCACAGTACCATCACAACAGTAGTTTACTAATTTATGACACTGACAAGCCACCACAGCAATAATACTGTGCATAACAGTTAAGCATTTGATGTGGTATTCACAAGTGCTACCACGAATACAGTCAGAGCCTATTAATTTTAAACAAAGATCTATTGTTAAGTGACTGGATATATGGTTTAAGTTAATATCTCACAGAAAAGCTTTTATCATTTTATCTTAATAATTTCTCTAGTATATGACCAACAAAGAGAACTAAGTGATAAATAATTGCATGCATTGAACGTGTTACCTGAAGGTCCCCAATGGCCTGGCTACCTATCTCCTTCCAATTTGGAAATTGCTCAAAAAGATATTCTATTAGCATCCCAAACTGCATGAACAGAAACAATAGTTAGCATGCTGCATGTGCTGCAGTAAACAGACTCAATATTTTAGGCCACCTAGAGGAAACCAAGGCCCAAACAACTCCAACAGCCTAGCCACACACAATCTTTTAATCTAAGCATGATTTTACTTCTTACAAAATGAAAATGTGTTAATAGGAAAGCCTGGATACAGAATTTACATGACAATTACTACACATATAAAAGGTAGTCATAATGTGTGTGGTGATGCTTCCATAGAAATAAATAAATTGCATCACGAAGTGGAAATAGACTCTGGGTATCCGGTTACAAAACAGAAGGTAATTAACACAATACCAGCAGAACTGGTGCCAACTGAACCTTTTGGCCAATGAGGACAGAGAAAATTGCAGATGTATTAAGCAATGGTAGGCTATAGAAGTAGATATAGAAAAGGTTGGGCAAAGTATTTTCCACAAGAATCAAGTACTAAAGCAGTTCAACCATAAATATGTAAAAACAATTTGTTTTACTGAAAGCAAGCAATAAAATGTTTAGCACACCATACAAGGATTGTTACCTGTGTACCCCAATCTCCCACATGATTTCTTCGCAGAACATCAACATTCGAGAACTCAAACATGCGTGCTAATGTATCTCCAATAATTGTAGACCTTAAATGTCCCACGTGCATTTCCTTTGCAATATTAGGTGATGAAAAATCAATCACTGCCCTCTTTACTGGCAGAGTTGGTGCCCAAGTTTTGATACCATTAACAAGCATGTCTTGTATTCTCTGCAATAATGTAGCTCATTGATAATTTGCGAATAGATAACGGCACAACTAATGCTAGCATAACTTGTAGATAAAAAATCTCAGAACCTGTGCAACCCAGCGGTTTGATAAGGTAATGTTGACAAATCCAGGTCCAGCAACAGATGTGGATTCAATAATATCAGAAGAAGGCAAGTTCTTAGCAATGGCCTGAGAAAATGTGAAGAGAACAGTATATTGTTAATGTAAAAGAGCTTGAGCATGCATGAAAAAGTGAAGCGGATCATAAAGAAATATTAGTTCCAAATCTTATGAGAAAGTTTTTAGTTTTAGTCTATACTCTATACAGAATAAAGATAAGACAGACAAATACCTGCCCAATGGCATTAGGGTTTTTGAAACTTGTTCCAGATCCTTTAACCTTTGACCATAATCCCATAGCATTGTTGCTGCACATGGTTCATAAAGAATCAATTGATGAGAACTTGGAAGAAACATTAACTATAATAAGAAGTAATAAAGGAACAACAGATACTCAGATTGTATGAGGGATTGATGCAGCAGGTAAGGCAACATGCAAACAACGTACCACTGGTAGTCAGCAAACTTTGCTGAAACTTCAACCATCGGTTCTACCTCCACGTCAGGCACGGTAGCCCGGAGGGATGAAAGGACCAGCCTGGAGAGTTGCTGCTTGACACTCCCAGCCCGCTGCATAGTCAAATTCAAATCAAGCAGGGAAACTGGAAAAAAGAAATTAAGCATGCAATCGTCTTCGCCACAGTGGCAGCAGCCAACTCAGTGCACTCACCACAGTGGATTCCTGCTCCTGGGGAGCAACAGAGGTCGAGGTCTCATCTCCCATGGTTGTGGAACTGCACGAGAACCGCACAAGCCTGGAGGAAGAAGCAGGTCTACAGTGACCTGGCTAGGTAGATAACACCAGAACGAGAAAACAACACCAAATTAATCAATTAATCAATAATACAGTGAGTCTGAACTGAAAAGGAAGCATAACAAGCACAACGCTCCTGACAGCGAATCCTAATCAAAATCTAGTGCCCACACTGGTTAACTTGAAGCAGATTAAGGAATTGGGCACAAGTAACCCATACCGTACGAGAAAACAAGTCCAGATTAACTATTAATGAGCATAAAAGTAAGCAAACCGAAAGCACAACAATTCCTGACAGATTATCCCAATCAGCTGATACAATCCAAATCTAGCGCGCCCTCACCAGTTATTATTAACAGTTTTGAAGCAATGTTGGTGATGAACCTAACAATTTATTCATCCAGAACCAGAATCCAAGCGCACGTGAGCCCTGACGCTACACTAATCCCCGCTGATGCGAACGGGGGTGGAGAGCGTGAGCCCCCAATACAGAGCAAATCTACAAACCCAACCCGACATCCAATCCAAACCCCGAGCGCCGTGTCTAAAATCCACAGGAAACTTAACCACCATCCCTAACAGAATCTAAGGCCACCCGGACCACCAAACCCTAAACCCCCAAACCCCAGGCCCGCGCCGCGCTCACACCAGACCGACGCTAAAATCCCCCTCCCCTGTTTCTCCGCGGCGAGCGGAGGGCGGTCGGAGCGGCGAGCGCGGGGAGGGAGGAAGACGAGGGGGAGCGAGCGAACTCACCACCGGAGCGCGGGGCGCGGGGAGGAGCGGGAGACGGGAACGGAGTCGCGCGGGTGTAGGCGCCGCCGCAGTTGCTGCTGCCGCGAGAGCTCGCATCCTCGGGAGTTAAATACCCCCTCACCCTCTCACGGTCCGTCACGCGTGGGGAGGCTGAGGCTGCTGGGGGTGTTGCCACTGGGAGGTGACCGCCAGCAAAACGTAGCGCGCGGCACCCAGGCGGGCGGCACAAGGGTTTTTTGGTGCCATCCTTTTGGCTTGGAGAGCTGTATGCCCTGGAAAAAAAAAACTATGGTTTGCTTGTATGACCTTTTTATAAAGGTGAAAACCGAATTTGTATTACTTGGCTTTCCATTTAGATTAAGAGAGTGTTTTGTGAAGATTTGGATGTAAAATGACGATTATGATTGATGATCAGTGTAACAATGTACAGTAAATAAGATTATATACAATGGCCATTGGCCAAAATGGTGCAAGCCCAATCGGTGGCTTGAGTCCTACGTAGATGCCCGAAAGGGCCTAAGTGCCTAACCCTAATTGCTTGCCATTATCCAGTTGATCATCTAATTAGTTATTCCTAATTAATCCTAACACTCCCCTTGATCAATGGATCTTGTATAGGCTTCATATAATCTTGTGTAGGCACCGTTGTATAATCGTCAGTCATAGTCTTCAATTCTTTGGAAAACCCCGTGGGAAAAACCAAAGTATATCGATATACATGGCAAAACTCCTTAAAAACCCCAAAAACCCATGAAAATAAGGAGAACAACCATGGTATATATATAATTCTCAATGTTTATAGACCCTTTAGGTGACCCTAAAGATATAGTCTAAAAACAATTTGATCAATGATCAATATGTCATATATAATATTATTGTTAAAAACCTTTGTAGAGAAAAATAGATAATATGACAACTTCTCATAAAAAACCTTATCCTAACCGCTTGCCATTATCCAGTTGATCATCTAATTAATTATTCCTAATTAATCCTCACATGTTTGATACATTAGTTAGGTGACTAAACTTGCCCCTTTTAAAATATAGAGGACTCAAAAGGAACTAAAGAAAGAGGGACTAAAAAGGAATTAAAGAAAAAAGAGGAGAGATAGAGAGGACCGGCAGGCACTTGGTCCACGGAAGAGCGAGTGTTTTAGTTGCTATAAGTTGGAGAACTCTTGACTTCTACAGTAAATTTTAGTCACCTTTGTTTGAGGTTTAAGTGACTAAAAATGACTAAAATGGGAAAATACCTTAAAGTGTAGAGTTGACGTGGCACCAGGTCAACTAAAATTATTTTTTCAAAAATACTTAGGGACCTAAATCGGTTCATTTTTTAAAAGACTAATTTTCTAACTTTTTGAGAATTACACAGATTCAGAGATTCTCGAAGTCACCACTAGCGTCTCGGTAACATCTCTTACAACTTAAAGCATAATGCGTATCAAGTCGAAAGTACTTCAACTTCGAGTGGACAGTTTCCATTCAGGGGACCTAACCAACTCATGTGTGATCAGTTCACACTAATTTTCTAACCGAGCGAGACAAATAGGGCTTGGGCAATAATGGAGTGAGATCAAATGGACTTTTCTATAATTCTAATATATCTAAACAAAAAAAAACTAAAAAGAAAGCGTGGGTTGGAGTTGTCTAGGCCGTCCGCTTGTAGTAATTAGCCCAAACCAAGTGCAGCTCTAATGGGCCAGGTTCCAACGGCCACAAAAGCCCATGGGCAAAGGTCAACCAGAGCCAGGCAGCCAGCCCCAGCCCCGTTCTCATCGACTCATCAAGCAGCAACCTCGCCGCGCCGCCGGGCAGCTGCTGGAGGTCGTTGGCCTTCCTCGTCTTCCTCGCCGGCTCGAGTGAGTTTTCCTTTCCTTCCCCGCCTTGCATCCCGCACCTAGGATATTCAATTTTCTCCCAAGCATAAACAGCAAAGAACAAGCCGAGGATTATTCTAGTATATAATTAATAAATAGTACACCTTCCTTGCATAAATAAATAAATAAATAGTACACCTTGTTCTTTATTGATCTGTGCTGCACTGTCGCCACTCCAAAGAATCCGACACACAAGATTGGCATAATATACTGAAGCCTGTAGAGTAGCTTTGTATAGAAATGGAATATGCTCCCAGATTTGACAATTATTAAGCTAACCACCTCTATATAAATGGAATATTGCTGATGCAGGAACGAGGTTCTTATGGTCTTGGGAATATACTTTTCATCAACCTAGGCTTCATCCATAGGATTTAGCTACCAGGACCTTATAAAACCATGGCTCGAGTGGCAATGTGCATTCAAAGCCTTCCAGGCTTGCAGTTGCAGCTCTGGAGACAGTGGCCATGGCTGAGGGCGTTGTGGGCTGGTTAATCCCCAAGCTCCGAGATGCCCTTGCAAACGAGGCTGTTGAGGTTGCATATTCATTCTTTGGGGTGGAGGGGTATGCCATGAAGTGCCTATTTCGTGAGATACGGGATGTGAAGGGGGAGCTGGAGAGTGTTCAAGCTTTCTTGTGTGTGTGTGCCGCCGAGAGATTCAGGGAAACTGATGAGACCACGGATGCATTTGTGAAGCAGATCAGGAATCTCGCTTATGAGATCGAAGATGTCATTGCAGAGTGCTCTTACCATCTGGGGGAAGATGCTGATGGCATGTTTCTTTTCGATGCAGTAAGGAGGATCAGACAGATCAAGACATGGTACCGCTTGGCGAAAAGGCTCCAAGACACCAAATTAGGTCTTAAGAATGCTGCAGAGAGAAGGGGAAGATATCAATTGAAGGGCATCGAAAAGAGGTACACGGTTATCAGGAGCAGCAGCTCAAATTGGAAGTGTTCAGTATACATGCAGTTCAAAAGGGAGGATGATCTTGTGGGGTGAAGAAGGAGAGAGCCTTGTTGCTGGAATGGGTGAAAGATAATGACCGGCGAAATATGATAGCATCAGTTCTTGGGATGGGTGGCATTGGCAAGACAACACTTGCTGCTCGCATTTACAGCGCTGTCAAGGAGGACTTTGATACTTGTGCTTGGATCACAGTGTCCCAGAGATATGAAGTTGATGACTTGTTACGGCAAGTTGTTCGGGAGTTCCGCAAGAATGACCGAAGAAAAGACTTTCAGATGATGTTGATGTGACTGATTATAGAAGCCTACCAGACATAATTTGCAGTTACCTCAAAAATAAAAGGTACATTATTGTTCTTGATGATGTGTGGAATGTGAATGTTTTATTTGATTGTAAGGAAACATTTCTTGGTGGCAATGGTCGGATGATTCGTACATCAAGGATTTATGAGGTGGCGCGATTGGCACCTGAGTCAAACATTGTTCATTTGCAGCCCCTGCAAGAGTGTGATGCACAGTATCTATTTTGCAAAGAAGCTTTTGGAAGAACAAAGGCATGACATGCCCACAAGAGGTGGAACACTGGGCTAAAATGTTTGTACAGAAGTGCAATGGCTTACCAATTGCTATTGTATGCATTGGGCGATTCTTATCATTCTGAAAAACAAGCTATTTGGAGTGGGAAAAGGTGTACAAAGATATTGAGATGCGTCTCAGCAACAATCCTATCATCAATCCTATCATGGATATGAACATAATCCTGCAAGTTAGTTTGGAGGACCTGCCACATAATATAAGAAATTGCTTCCTGTATTGTTGTCTGTACCCAGAGAATTATGTGATGCAAAGGAAATCGCTAGTGCGACTTTGGGTTGCAGAAGGTTTTGTCGAGAAGTTTGGGCAAAAGAAATTGGAGGAGATAGCTGAGGATTATCTAACTGAACTTATCCATCGGTGTCTGTTGGTGGTGGTGAAGAGGAATGACTCTGGATGTGTCTGTGAAGTTCAAATGCATGATATCCTTCGTGTCCTAGCTCTTTCCAAGGCACATGAAGAAAATTTTGGCAGTGTCTATAATCCCTTGAAAACTGATCTCATCAGAGAAGCACGGCGTGTATCAACTGAAAGTGGGGATATTGTGCGGGTTGCAGAAAATGCTCCACATCTCCGTTCCTTGCTTGTTTTCCAGAATTCCTTCACCCCTGTTTCACTTCGTTCACTGTCAAGCATCAACAAGCTGTTGTCTGTCCTGAACCTACAAGATAGCTCAATTGAGCGGCTTCCAACTGAGGTGTTTGACTTGTATAATTTGCGTTTCCTTGGTCTGAGGAGAACTAAAATTGTAAGTCTTCCACGATTAATCGGGAGACTGAAGAATTTGCTTGTCTTGGATGCCTGGAAGTGTAAAATCATGGAGCTACCATCAGAAGTTGCAAAGCTTCATAAGTTGAGGCATCTTATCATTACTTCCAAACCAGTTCTATCATCTTTGCAGTTTGTACCTTCTGTTGGTGTACATGCTCCGGCAAATATATGTTCCTTAACGAGGCTGCAGACATTACTACTGATGGAAGCTAGTGCTGAAGTGGTCTGTAGCATAGGCACCCTTGTGGAGTTAAGAACATTTCGTATCAGCAAAGTGCAAGGTCGGCATTGTGAAAATCTGTTCAAGGCTATTAGTAATATGACTCATCTTACTCGTCTTGGGATCCAAGCAGCTGATAGCGAGGAAATGGTGGTTCTCAAAGCGCTCCAGCCACCTCCATTGCTTCAGAAGCTTTTCTTGCTAGGGGCACTATCTAAGGAAACAGTACCTGATTTCTTCTTGTCGCTTGGTAATCTAAAGAACATCACATTTCTAAGGCTTGTTGGTTCAAGGCTTGACGAGAACACATTTTCTTGTCTGAAGGGGTTACAGTGGTTTGTCAAGCTTCAGCTTTATGATGCATACAGTGGCGGTAAGATGATATTCTCCACAGAGTCATTTCCAAACCTAAAGGTGCTGAAAATAAGGGGCGGACCACATCTCACTGAAATTAAGATAGAAAGAGGGGCCATGACGAGCCTAGTTGATCTCAAGCTTCTACTCTGTCCACAGTTGAAAATGTTGCATGATCGTATTGAACATCTAAGCACTCTTGAAGAACTGACTTTGGATCATACTGCAGAAGAGCTCGTCGACAGGGTTCGGCAGAGGAAAGAGACGGTGATTTCTCATGTCCAGCGAGTTTATATTGGGTTCGTCAGAAATGGTGAGCTGGCTTTTGAGAGAATAACATGATGCTCTATGTCAGGGTAATAGTCGTTTGTTTGTCAGTTATGTTTGTAAAAATGCCATTTGATGACCATGTGATGAAGAAATAAAATTCCAATTTCGTTTAACATCCTCATTTTTGCATTTCTGAGAAAATTTTCTGAAAAGGTTTTAACTAGAATGCTGTGGGTATTCAAGCTTTTTCTGAATTTGTTAGCACGTCTTACATGCCCCCCCCAGCCCCCATAAGTTTTCTGTGTATTGCAGACTTACTTACTTTTTATTTATTCATTTAATCTTGGTTTGAGAATTCATTTCTTTCTCAAGATAATTGAAATCCTATGGCAATTACCTTTTAAATGCTCTATAGGCATCTAATTTTTTTTTTCGAAAAGCGTCCATATTGGACGTGCTTCATTAAGAGAGATTAGAGTTTAGTTACATCCGAAGGCGCTGTTTGGCGAGATGCCATCAAGCGTCACGGCGGGGCACACATACACAAATCGCCGGCTAGCACGGGCGCAGCTTGAAAAGTTGTACTAAGCTTAGGAAACTACTGTGCGACTAAGGAAACAGCAAGGCTAGGCATCTAAATGAATTACATCTATTTTTAATTAAAAAATTGCATCTAGTTTTTTTTAAAAAAAATTGCATCTATGTAAAATATAATAGTTGCAACACAGCTGGCTGGAGATCACACACGAGCAGCACAGGTGACATTTTTGGAGGGCCAGAATACACACCAACACAGCTTCTGCCTTGAAGCATCCATGTACAGGACAACCGTCTTTCTTCTTCCCCCTCACATCCAGCAGCTTATATTCTCATCTTTATCTGTTCTCACTTGCACACACAGGTTTTCACTACCATGCCTTCATGAGCAGAGGAAATCTTCGTGCAGCTCCTTGCTTCTTGCTGCAACAACCTCATCAAGCAGAGAGGTAAAAACAGCACATTTTGCTCTCCTCTTTTGACGCTTCATGTCCACTAGTATTTGCTATCTCGGCAGGGCGCAAATAGCTTACAGTTTGCCGAAGTCACTGGCAACAGAAGTGGCTCCCATGTCGTTCAGTATTTTTTTTTTTGACCAATGTTGTTCAGTATTTGGGTTTCAGCATATCCTATCTTACAATGTAGGGCAAGAATTAGGGGCACATTAGCCAACAAGTTAGGGGTGGTAATGGATCATGGTCCTAATACCTCCTTCACAATCCAATTTGGTCTTAATAAATTTTAGCTCAAAAATAAATAGTATTTCTGTCCGATCCTAATAGGTTCTGATCCTTAAATCTTTTATAGATCGGAATACATGTTAAAAGCTCCCAGGAATATTTAGAGCATGAGAAAAAGCAAAAACAGACATGCATTCCCAACATAAGGCTCCGGTGGTTAAGAATAAGAGGCACTGGTTCACCATTTTGCACAGTCGTCTGCACGTACGAGTCATTGCCTCCTTCAGCAACAGCAGCATGGTCCTCCTCCATCAACCGCCGGTCTGGCCACCAGGCCATCCAGCTCGTACCCAGATCCTGGAACTTGTCCGGTGAGTGCCGGACCAGGCACGGCGTAACGTGTAATAAGCTCCAGCTTTTGAGCATGGCAATCATGGGACGACTCAGCTGCTGCGTGACTTGCCCTTGCTAGGGTCCTGCACCAATATCAAACATAGATCGAGTTGGCCAAAATAATAAGGTAGGAAAAACGAAATAAACACATCCTAGTCCTAGCTAATTGATGGTCATGACAAGCAAATCACCTGCGGCGCCCCTGCGCGTTTCATTGCCGTGTGGTCAACAATTGGTCATCCGACGAGTCATAGTCGTAGCCCTCGCTTTTGACCACGAGGGTGGGACGGTTGGGATGGCTTCCTGCGGTACCCCTGATAGCATCCTCCAAGCCCTTCACCTCGTCTGCGATAGCTCTCCAGCAGCTGATACTAGCATTGATATATCTGAGACTTGCAAGATTGTGCAGCCCAACAAGCAGGCCACCTTGGTCGTACTTGAACTGGCACCGTGCCTGCAGTTCCAGCTTCAGCCTTTGGACCTTTGTCATGGCTCCTGCCTTGAACTCCAGCGCAGCCTCATGATCACTGCCAAAGCTGAACTTGAGCAAGCTCCTGAATCCTTCACTTGTGATTGCGTGCCTCGGATTGATGCCATTGTTGGGATTGGACCGTAGGCGCAAGGTGAGAGAGACCAGCATGGGTAAGCTTGCAAGGATCTCTAGTCCTTCCTGGCTTACTTCACCCAAAACCGAAATACGGAGGCGGACCATGTTGGCTAGTGACCGCATTTGGCTTGGTATGCTTCTCAGAGGGCTGGGAAGGTAAAGTCTCTGTAATGGCGGAGTAGAGCTGCCACAGTTCGCCGTTGACGTCATCAGTTCAGCTACTACATCAGAATCATGCACAAGATACAGTGTTCGAAGGCCCATGAACAGTTTGGAGAGGATGAGATGGATGCTTCCTTGTGGCCTTCTGAACCATGCCCTTCATCAAAGGCTATGAGGAACCTCAGTCTGCTCAGATCGCCAAGCCCGTGGATAGCCTCTGCAGATGATGTATCCAGTTCGATCATCGACAGCTCCTCCAAGGCCTGCAGATTTCCAATCCCATCCAGCAGCTGCACGCCCCTTGGGAAGAAGAGACGCACTAGTTTCTTCAGGTGAACAATGCTTGCAGGTAGTTTATTGATGCCACTCCTTCTCACATCTAGCGTCTCTAGAAGCTGCAGCTTGCCTATTTGTTCTGGAAGCTCCCAATTCCGACCGGTAATTACCAAGTACTTCAACTGCGTCAAACTTTCAACATGAATATTATTGCGGCCTCCAAAATCCAGGCGTCCTTGAATATTCAGCACACGCAGGACGTGGCTGTTAAAAAACCTTGGGATGTGATCACCCAGCTGGTTAGAATCACTGAAGATATGAACTGATCGAAGATGAGGTACATTCTGCTTCAGCACATTCGCCATCTCTTCAGCTCCAGAGAAGTCTGTTTGGATGGATAATCGGCGCACCTTGTTTGAAGAATTCCCAGAAAAACCTTCACCGTTCTTTACAACAAAGTTGTCTTCCACAGCCTGTTGTACGATGAAGTCAAGTATGACATCATGGACTCTGCAAAATTTCACTGCTCCATCTGCCCTGATCTTTGTTGGCTGAATCATGCTTCTGTTAATCAGCTCATTCAAGCAGCTTACTGCTAGCAGCTCCATACTCTCTCTGCTGTGTCCAGGAATTAGTCCTTCAGCTACCCATGCCCGTGTCAAGTGTCGGCAATCAATGGAATAATCCTCCGGAAAAACACTCAGATATAACAAACAACTCTTCAGATACCAAGGGAGGTCAAAGTAACTAAGTAACAATATTCCTTTCATTTCCTGAATCTGAGAATCTGTCCCCACTGCAGAAGAAACAGATTTCAACATTCCTTCCCATTCTTCCATCCTATGACTTCTCTTTGCTAACATGCCAGCAATACTTATTATGGCTAATGGCAAGCCACCACATTTCCTCAAAATTTCACTGGCTAGTACCCTCAAAACTTGGGGACAATCTTCGTTGGAGTGAAATACTCTTCTAAAGAATAATATACAAGAATCGTCTTCACTAAGTGGCTCTGCTTCATAGATAAGGTCATCAATGCTGGTACAACATGACTGAGCTACTTCTTTCTTGCGTGTTGTAGTAATAATTCTACTTCGACGATTGTTGACAGGCAAGGCACATTGCACTTGCCTCCATGCTTGTATGCTCCAAATATCGTCTATCACAATGAGGTACCTATATGCAGTTGTAGAGATGTCATAGTAATAAAGCGAGTACTATATTTTTCAATAAATATATATAGATCATATCATATTATATAGTTATATGCCATATATGAAACTCGAAGTCATTCTGTCCCATGATCCTGAACACTATCTTTTTATTGTTGAAGCAATTTTTCATCATAGAAAAATTTTATTCCACAAAGATGGAAATGCTCTATCAGAAGAAAGAAATATTCTAGATCAAACTGTTGCCATTGCCAAGAAAACTCAATTCCATGAAGATAATGTGTGCTAAAACAAATTGTTCTAGTTGCGAAGATAACCATACCATCCAAAACAAAACAATATTAGGAGGTATCTGAGAGAATAACATCTCGTCACACATGTTTGACATATAGCATGTTCTTGTGTGTAACACCAATTTGTGCTAGTTGTATTCTTATTGGCCCTTTTTTATTTTTGTGTTTGTCGATCATGCCCTAGTCACGAATGCCGAATCGACCATGGTTGATAATGACCTAAACTGATGAATGCTCTAGAACAATAGGAAGTCTGCGCAAGGGCTGTTAAAAAAAATTGAATCTAAAGCTTAATATTTGGCATGTGTAATAACACACAATTGTGAATGTAAAATATGTGGCAGATATTACACAGAGTTGAGCATGATTTCATATATTCATAGAATTGAGCATACTTGAACTTGTTTGATATATACTTATATAGAATTACTAATTGTTCAAATATCAAATTGGCAATCATCTTGCATCTAAAATTTCCAATTTGAAAGAACGATCGAAAATAACATGTCAATTAGTCTTAGAATAAAAAAAAAGGAAATAAAGGAAACAAATATGACCCCATCAGCTGTGAATTTTGACTACATAGATCGATCTATTCCTAACACAAGAAAGAGGATAATCTTCTTGAGACATAACCAGAAGTGCATAGAACAAAATGATGTCGAAAATTAAGTCTCCTAGTCGCAACATTCATCCACAAAAGTATACCTCAAAGTTTTTCTCCAAACAGATCTAGGGACTAAAGTTTAGAAGGTATCACAACATTCGGATACTAACTAGAAGGACTAAATATAATCTAATTATACAAAAATAATTGCATAGGAATAGACTAATTAGCGAGACAAATCTGTTAAGCCTAATTCATCCATGGTTAGCACATGTTTACTATAGCACAACATTATTAAATCATGGACTAATTAGGCTTAATAGATTCGTCTGGCAAATTATTCTCCATCCGTGTAATTAGTTTTGTAAGTAACCTATATATTAAATAGGCCAAATTAGTGTCCAAATATGCATGTTTGGCACACACATGTTTATTTAAAAAAACATGTTTGCACAATAAATATTACGCTATAGAGACTCATCAAACATATATATAGAGATTTTTTAGCTAGTATTTTTCTTTTATTTTAAATTATGAAATGTTTTGACTTTTCTAGATACATAGTTTTTTATGCGCATAGACAAGTACACTATATATATCTATGTTGAGATACATAATAAAAATAATATTTAAAAAATAAATAAAATGTGATAGTTTGGAACAAAGGAAGTACTTAGTTACCTCTTGTCCATCAAGTATTCTCTGGTTGCGCGTATCAGCTGCTCGGCCTCCCACCTTTCTGATCGGTCGTACGCGCTCATGTTGGTTTGAAAGAGTATATCCCTCAGAATCCTGTTGATGTCAAGGGTTCGAGATACCGATACCGAAGCACGGCAGTCAAAGTGTTCTTGAGCTTGGCGGTACACCTCCATGGCAATAGTCGTCTTCCCCAGACCTCCGACTCCAAAGATGGAGACAACCTTGAGCTGCTCCTCCTCGCTCCCGAGCCACCCGAGAAGCTGGTCACGAGGGCCATCGATGCCGACCAGATCCCTCGCCTCCTCATAGAACAAGAGAGAGCTCGAGGGTCCAGCCCGGGCGGCGCAGGCTGGGTCGTCGCCGTCGACAACGACAGGCCGATGTCATACCGATCTCGCCTCTCCTTCTCCTCCACGACGCGGGTCTTGAGCTGCTGGATCTCCTTTGAGATCTCGCGGTCCTCTGACCACAGCTTCCTCACCTTGCGCACCATCCTCCGCACGAAGCTTAGCTTGGCCTCGTCGGAGCTGTGGAGGAGCCTGAAACGGTCAACGCAGTCCTCGATATCGTAGGACAGCTCGCGCACCTTGCTTCTCCACTCCTTGGTCTGCGCGTCGATCTGGTCGTCGTCCACCTCGGCCAGCCTCTGCAGCGCCGCGTTCATGGTGCTCAGCTCGTCCCGCATGAAGCGGACTCCGGGCCTGACATCGCGGGCCAGCTTGTATTCCGAGCCGAGCAGGGTCGTCAGGCTGCTGACGGCGGAGGTCACCACGCCCGTGGCGACGCTCACCATAGCTCCGGCCACGGCCATCTTGCATAGGCAGTGGAGCGGATTCGTTCCGACGGCCGGCCGGCACTCGATCTGTTGTGTGATGGTCAAATACTGATACTGATAATGATATGGCGGGGTAGATAATAACTGTGTGATCCTTGGTGCTGATGGGCTACACTTGTATATATGCCTATTTGGTTAGGTGGCCAACCAGACAACAAGACTATTCCGATTTCTTTTAGCAAGATTCTATTTTGTCAGAGCATCTTTAGTGGAGTCTTATTTGAGCCCCTACTTAAACTTCTAGGAGCTTGTGGGAAAAAAAATAAACTTAAGTGATGGGCTCCCATTTTTCATGTCACCTCAAATTATAATCACGGCCCCCAAAACTAGAAGCCCCCTACTCGGTGAGTCCCACCCCACTTCCTCTTATTATCCCTTCCCCCTCATCGGGATCCCCCAGGTGTCCACCTCCGGTTCCCTTCTTATCCCTTCCTCTCGAGCGCCGCCTCCACCGCCACGCGTCCTCTCACGCTCCCCACCTCCCCGCCCCCACTCCCCGCCCTCCATCACGTTCCTCTCCCTCCGCGCCCGCGCCGCTTTGCTCGAGCCCACGCACGCGACAACATTCACCCGCCCATGCGCCGCCACCCCGACACCACTCACGAAGGCGGCCAAGACCGCCCGCATGGCCTATCTCCTACGGCGGCACACTCCCTCTCCCAATCCCACTCTTGCGATCACAATGGAGTCGGGCAGAAACGGGGCGGAGCTCGTGGCGCTACCTCGTCGGCCGACAGACCAGCGTGCCCGCGGCAAAGACGGGTGAGACTAGAGCTATGACACCGCTCCAGCGCGCCCCCTCTGGCGTGGAACGGACTCCATGCGGCGGCGCACGGCTCCTAGACGCGGCCCCTAGACGCGGACAGCCTCGGTGCTGCCCCGGACCGGCGCGCAGGAGGTCACGACTCCATGCCCGACGCGAAGCGAGCGCAGGCTGCCACCACCATCCCACCATGCCCAGCCGGCCAGCAGGTTCAATGTTTGGGGGCTCAATTTGAGAAAGTCCGCTGGAGTTGTGAGTAATTTTAGGCCCTCAAATTTTACAAATTTGCTCCTAAATTAGAAATAGGAGCTCACTTTTAAGATAGCCGGCTGGAGTTGCTCTTACTGACTCGTATTTGTACATGGATTATTGACTGGTATTTGGTTAGGTGGCCAACAACCGAGCCAATCAGAATGCATTTCAAAGCTCCCAGGAAATATTTAAAGCCCAACATGAGCTACGAGGAACCTCGTTCTTTAGATTGATGCCACTCCTTCTCACATCTAGATTCTAGAGTCTCTAGAAGCTGCAGCCTTGCCTATTTGTTCTGGAAGCTCCCAATTCCGACCGGTGATTACCAAGTACTTCAGCTGCGTGAAACTTTCAACATGAACATTATTGCGGCCTCCAAAATGCACTCGTCCTTGGATATTCAGCACACACACGAAGGACGTGGCTGTTAAAAAAAAAAACTTGGGATGTGATAACCCAGCTGGTTAGAATCACTGAAGGATCCCAGATGAGGTAACATTCTGCTTCAGCGCATTCGCCATCTCTGCTTCAGCTCCAGAGAAGTCTGGTTGGATGGGCAACCGGGCATCTTGTTTGAAGAATTCCCAGAAAAACCTTCCCCATTCTTTACAACAACAAAGTTGTCTTCCACGGCCTGTGATACGATGAAGTCGAGAGTATGACATCATGGACTCTGCAAAATTTCACTGCTCCATCTGCCCTGATTTTTGTTAGCTGGATCATGCAATCAAGCAGCTTACTGCCAGCAGCTCCATGCTCTGTCTGCTGTGTCCAGGAATTAGTCCTTCAGCTACCCATGCCCGGGTTAATTGTCAGCCATCAATGGAATAATTCTCCGAATAAACAATCAGATACAACAAATAACTCTTCAGATAGCAAGAGATCAAAGTAACTAAGTAACAGTATTCCTTTCATTTCCTGAATCTGAGAAACTGTCCTCACTGCAGAAGAAACAGATTTCAAAATTTCTTGCCGTTCTAACACGCTATGTGAGGACACTTTAGAAAGTAAAAAAAAGATAAACGAAAAGAATCACTTAGCTCTTTTTACTATTAGGTATAGATTATAGATGTTATAGGCATCATAAGATATGTGGCAATATGGAATTACAGACTAGTGAATTTGAAGCCCACAAAAAATATCTAACTTCACCCCAAAAATATATAATGTCATTTTCATAGTTTTGACTGGCTGATAGTCTAACCAGATGGTCAGAGGTCAGAAGAGCATTTGACACACAGACAAAGACCATCACCAATCAACAGAACAGAAAAAGACGAGTGGAATTCACAACACAAATACAATGAGAAATAAGCATGCTAGCTTCAATTATAGACATGAAAGATGAGTACAGATAAACATAATAACACAAAATACATTGTGCTCAACGGTAAGTCCACACACCCATCTATGCCACAGTTATCAGGAGAGGACTAAGCCCTAAGGGCAGACACTATGCATACTACTGGCCCGTTGATACTTCACAATCTAAATTAACAATTGCTGTCCTTCGCTCACTCATCACTTATTAGCTTGTTTCTCAGATGCCAATAGTTTGGGGCTAAGATCATTGTCACTTTTCTGTGTGCTTTCTTCGTAGCATAGAGTTGAATATAGACATCTTTCATCTTGGGTGTCAACCAGAGCGTCAGTATACAGATAGGTGATAGCAAAATAACACCTGGCCATGGATCCCACCAGTTATCAGAAAAACTGACCATCACTGCCACAATCCCAACACAAAAAACAGATACACCACGAAGAAAACATCCTGCACAGTAGAGACAATAGCATGAGTGAGTGGTCTCAAAAAAAAGACAATAGCATGAGTGAAGAATTAGTTACATACCAAAGTTACATGAGGTATCTCAAGAAAAAGGAAGTAAAATACTTAGTGTGCAAGTTAAACTATATGGAACACAGATGACAAATATCAGCAAGGAACAACATTGTATTATCAACTGATGAAAAAAAAAAAAGTTTCAAATGTCAATAAGGTAAGGACTATGACTATAGTACACAAGATGCAACCTTCACTCAATTTAGCATTGGGATATCAGTGTTTCAAACAAATTTGAAGCTTAACAGAATTAGAGGTAAAACCAATTATATTTTTCTGATAAGAACTCCTGTAACCTACAAAAGTGGTACCAGCGCCTATCTATCCTCGGCGTGGGCGGCTTCTGGAAACTACTGGTGGCGTGTGGTGGCGGTAGACCTTCAGATCGACACACACCACGACGGGTGGGTGGCTTCCAATCGAGGCACTCTGATGGCGGGGCGGCGGCGACCACCACAAGTACCTATGTCCGCATCAGCCTACATCTTCAGATTCTCTATTGCGGGCTGCCTGATTGAGGTATCTTCTCCTGAACATCCATCTGGGTACAGGGAGGGTTCCTACAGCTTGCAGCTGATTTCGAGTGAGGGTGGCCTTGGTTTGCAGCAGCGAGCACCTGTTGTGTATTTGCCCCCAGGTGTTTGCGGAATGTTACAGCAAGAGAGTCAACGCCAAGTGCTCGATTTTCTGCCTCATTTAGGAGTAGTTTGGGATGAGGAACTGCGGCTGTTCGATGGAGAGATGGGTGACCTGCTGGAGTGCAAGCACGCAATGTTCAAGGCACCAATTATGTCCAACAGTGATGTCTAGGGGGTGTTTGATGAATTTTCTAGCCAGGTGGTGTGGGATGATGAGTTGTTGCATGAACTTGACTGCCAAGATGCATTAGTGCAGGAAGAAATTCAGTTCGACAAGTGCTTGGATGTGGACAACAGCGCAACGGTTGATCTGGGCATCTGTGATGTGGTCGCTCATAGTAGTAGTGACCTGGATAATGCAGATAACTTGTTCAGTGATATGCCTCTTGAGATTAGATTGGATGAGGAGATTGACATGAATGCAAGCTTGTTGCAACAGCTAGCATTGAGTGTGGATGACGAGAAGACGCACAATGTCAGGCTCAACAGCAGTGTAGTGCTTCCGACACCTCCCCTCTTTTCAAGCAATGTATGGGCACTGCAGACCAAGTATGTGGCGGTTTTCCCGGTGAGGTTGTGGTGTGGGATGAGGAATTATTTCTCCAACCTGATTCACACGATGGATTACTACAGCAGCTTGCGGGTAGTAGAGAGATCATAGATGGCAAGAAGGAAAAAGGTGAATTAGTTGCTGAGATACTCACTCATGAGAGTGGTTTATTACAATATCTTGAGATTAGTATGAATTCTGCAGACCATGGGCTGGAAGAAATGCTTGAGCTTGATGACGAAGTATCCTGTGAAACGCGCTCTGAGGGCAATGAAAACTTGCAGCCTGGAGAAGTATATGTTGCATGTTTGGGAATGATGTTGCAATCTGCACGTTGTGTGACAGATCAATTTTCTCCACAGTAGCTTAACCACCAGTGCCAGAGTCATTCATGCGTGGCTTGTTATGGGGCATGTGTTGGCCAGGAGATGGAAAGTGACTGCAAAGCCTTGGTTATCTTTGATGGAGAGCAAGGAGTATGCAGTGGTGCTCATTATGTGGCCTCTGGTGTAGCACTATGGAGGCGAAATACTCTCAGCCCAGGAAACTCTGATATGAAAGCTACTTGTTCAATTTTCAACAAAATACTTTTAATGGAACAGAGGTGGTTTTAGTCCAGGAGAAGGGAGATGCAACTTGAGCAATACAAGATGGTGGAGACACAATGGGATCCAGCTGATGTGGAATCAGATGAGCATCACATTGCTGTCAGCTCATTGGAGAAAGCTCTTGGACTGCAAATGAAACTGAAACAGAAATAAGGCTTTCTTGGGCTCCTTATGTTATCAGTTGGTGCACAGTACTAGAATATCGAGCATTTTAAGTGCCAAAAACTGTGCAAACTGTACAAATAAAAACCAACAGAAACTAGTCATGAAGAACATATTAAACTTGCTTCAGTACCCAATGAATTCTTGACCTGGATGGTGTGGAGATGCATACCACCGAGGGATTGTGCTACTGATCTGGTACTTGAGGACATGATTTTTGGAGTTCTAATTATTGGTACTCTCTGTGCGGGAAAAAGGCCGCGGGAACCTACCGGTGAGAGCATCCTCGTCTTCCTCACATCCCGGTCCTCACCACCGGTGACCAAGGGGTGTGACACAGTGTTTCACACAAATTTGAAGCATAACAGAGTGTTCTTTTTACTCATTTTTTAATCGAGTTCAACTAGGTCCTCAAAGTCAAATTAGATAGTAATACCATACAGCAAACAAAGAGTAACAATCGCTAAGAAATGAAAAAGTAAAACCAATTCTACTCTTCTAATCCAAACACCTGTCACCTACAGTTGTACAGTGGGTTCTGGAAAGGTGCAAGCAGCAACGCAATCGCCTCCAACGCAGGCTTGTCTGCTATGTGTGGAGCTCAAGACGAGTGCCATTTAAAGGGTTTGATGGATCCAGAGAGGAAAAATGGAAGAGGCGGCCTCACCAGCGCGCGCATAATCAAGCTCGCCTTGCGAGCGTCCACGACAGGCACCTCCTCTACTTCCGACGCCATCTTCAGCTTCAACACTACGTCGCCTTTCTCGGGATCTTTCGGATCCGGTGGAGCCAAAGAAGCCTTCGACATCCTCGCTCGGCTCCCGGCGGCGCCGTTAAGTTTTGGGGATTTTGGGAAGGTGGCGGATTGAGGGCGCCCAGGCGCTTGGGCGTGGGTGTGGGGGGGGGGCTGGCGCACGATAGGGGACGGGGACGACTGACGACTCTCAGCTGAGTGAGACCCAAACCAAACCAGACGGTTATCGAGGGATAAGAGGTCATAGCACTGTAAATATTTCTCAAAATATATTCTCTTCTCGTCCAATTCTACCTGAAACTTGAAATTTGGTTACCATCGGTCACAGCTTGAATTTGAGACAAAATTGCAGTGCCTCCATTTGTACAAGCATTACACTGAAAACATTCTGTGTGTCTCAGTTCTTCGACACATGTATCTTATAAGCATTTCACTAATCAAATGGAAGCACAATTTAATCAGAATTTTACACACAAGGTCATTACATAGGAGGCACATTTGCCATTGTTGAGACACAAAATACAGTCAAAAATACAGGGACAATTTCAGAGTTTCGCACACATGCTGTTGTTCATCCCCTCAGCGCCCCTGAAGGCCAAGGTCACCCTGTGCACCGCCACGCCATCGCCGGTGGGCCGCCGAGCACACGCCGGGAGCACACGCCGAGCACACCCTGTCCCGCCGAGGAGCGCCGGGCGTAGGACACGGTGTCGAGGCCGAGCACACCCGCTGCACCGCCCGGCACACACACGCCCACCACACGCGAGGCGACGCCCGGGCCGCCCCATGCAGGGAGGAGGAGGCTCAGGCGTGAGGAAGACGCGTGCCCCGCGCGCGTAGGTGGATCGGCGACCGGATCGACGGCGGGCGGCGGATTCAAGGCGCTCGCGAGTCGTGGGGAGAGGACACGGGAGCAGGGGAGAAGTCCATCGAGGGGGTGTTTTGCAAAACCGACGAGGGGCCGGCAAGTGTTTAAGTGCAAAATGTGCCCACCTTTGCTCCTGTCCATCTGGAGCTTGGTTTTCATAGCAACGCCCCCCTCCCCGTTATACTTATTAGTATACAAAGAGACGGTTAATAACAAATAGTCGCCTCTAGCATGTACTTCCTCCGTTCTAAATTGTAGTTCACTTTGGCTTTTCTAGATTCATTTCTTTTACTATGTATCTGACATAGTGTATAACTAAGCGCAGAAGAAAAATCAATGTATCTAGAAAAGCCAAAGTGAACTACAATTTGAAACGGAGGGAGTAGCTTAATTGTGACGGTTCCTACAACTCCACCCGTGATTCAACATATATAACAAAGGCGCTTTGTAACCTAAACCATCTCCAGTATGTAACCAATATTGTGATGGCTCCTAAACCCTACCCATCTCTCGTAAGAAGAATACGAACGACACTGATAGTGCTCTTCTTAGATTTTGATCGCGCACCATCTCATTGAATTTGTCTGGCATTTGGCCTAATTGCTCACCCATTTCCACTATATATCTTTATCACCAAGATCCTAACCAGCTGTACAACCATGTGAGACACTTCCTCTATACAACCATAGAGTCCATCTGTGTGTCAAGACATGTCGTCCATATGGTTGTCCTGATCATTAACGCCTTCCTCGTCATGCTTGTTCCAACATCGGTAGCCATTCGTGAAACCACAAATGATCAAGTGTGGATGGACCATACATGTTTATAATAGTTAACATCAAACCTTCTTAGGTTTGACTAGATCTTATATCTTCAAAAAAGTTTATTATAAAATTAGATTTAACGATCTACTGATTATTTACTATAAATATTAATATTTTTTATATATTTGATCAATAAAAGCTTTTCGCTCATCGGCGACAATGACACTTATTTTAGGATGCAGGGGAGTATAACAAAGGGCTTTGAAAATACTTTGCGGTGCTTTTGACTACTCAAATACTTTAGAAAAAAACTAACTTCTCCTCTTCAATTTGTGGTGCATTCAATGAAGCTAATTTGACATTGCAAATGTTGGTATACTTTTTATTATAATCATAAAACTATATATATAAATTTGGAAAAAAAGCTAAAACATCCCTTAAATTCAGGTGCAACGGAGGAAGTAAAATGCGAGTCGCCAGTGGCCCCACCACTAACCGACCCGAGAAGTGGGTCCCTCGCTAGTCGCCACGTGTGATCATCAGAGACGTCAGTTCCTCCGCCGGCTCCAATCCACGCCGTCCAGACGCATTCGGCCGTTGCATAAAACCCCGGGGCGCGGCGCCGTCGCCTCGCCGCGGCGTCTCCCCTCGTCTCGTCCTGCTCTGGCGCTATCCGTCGCGGCGTCCTCCTCCCTCCTCGGCGCCGGCAAGAGAACCCCCGCAACCAGCGTTTGGTGCAAGCGCGAGGCTTCGCGGAAGGGTACAACGTACTCCAGGGAAAGGAGAGCGGCGATGGGGTTCAAGATCAAATACAAGCAGCAGTTGCGGGACACCGTGGCAAGCGACGGCGGCGGCGGAGCTACACCGCCGATATCGACGCCACGAGAACCCGCTCCTTTGCAGCGGCGTTCACCTTCGCCGCGACGCCGACGGGAACCCGCTCCTTTTCGGCGGCATTCACCTTCGCCGCCTGTTGCTGAGGTTAGTTAGGGTTCGTTCGTTCCATCTCCTCCTTGCAGAGTCCTTTTGCTCGGACGGTTCAGGGATCTTTTGGTGGAATTTGCATTGGTGCCATTGCCGTGGGATATTCTTGAGTTCTTACGCTTGATTTTTTGGGCGTGCTGCTTTTGATCGAATGCCGTCGTTTCCTCGTCTGAGACTGTTCCCTAATCCCAATTGAATTGGTGGGTTCTTGATTATGGGGAGAAATCAGCCTACTTCTAGTTTGTTCCTCTTGCTGTGACTTGGGCGAGCGACATGCTTGTGCTTGTGCCATCCCGGCCTGATTCTTTGCTCTCGTGCTTCAGAGTCAGGATAAGTTGTTCCTCTTGTTGGATGACTTGGTGGCATCAGCCTTTTCATGGATGTTAATCTGTAACAGGGGACACTTCTAGTTTGGGTGTTCTGAACTTCTGATGCAACTTTTGGTAGGACTGCCTTTGGGTGGTTGTGATGTTTGATTGCTGGAGGCAAATGTCTTTGTGTCCCTAGTCACCAGGTTCTGTAATTCAAATCTTGGGCTCGAATTGCTTTTGTTGTTTAGTCTTTGGGATATGTTGTGTGTGGCCCCATTAACTCCAACAGTTTGCTTGAGCATTGGTGAAATAATGTCTGTGTAACAATAGAGGGAAAAGGTCAACTTACTCCTGTGCCCCATTCTAGAGGAGGGGGCCTGATGTACCGAAGGTTGACTAATTAGTTGATGGGTAACAATAAAAAAAGGGAATGGTCCATGCAAGTTTATTTTGTGTCTCTGTTATATAATGTTCTTTCTTCAGACTTTTGTATGAATGTATGGTTCTTGAACTGCAGAGTAAAATACCTCGACGCAAGGACAACTGCGATCCCTACGATCCTTCTGGTCAACATGGAAGTCCAACCAAGTTGTATGTGGGAAACATGTCTCTAAATACTCGGGAACAAGATCTTGAGGCTGCTTTTGGCAGATACGGAAGGTGAGCGAATTGGGTCGAAGTCTGAACTTAACCTTTCTGTTTCTGTGTTGGGAGCTGGGTCCTGGATGCTTGGGGTTTCACTTGTTTTCTGTACATAATATTTATCTATACAATTTACTAACTGGAATTGGTTATTTGGATGTTCTCTAAAAAAAGGAGGCACATCAGTAGGAAAATAAATTTACTACAAGCAAATAATTGTTTAATTTGTTATGTGTTGGAGCCTTGAGGAGTCATAATTGAACTTGGCAGTTCTTCATGATTGGTTTAGCCAAAACAGTAAACAGATACCACATTAGTATTATTAACTTTACCCCCTATTGACGTGCTCTGTTCAGCTCACTAGAGCTCTGTTAGATAAAAGGAGGTTACCTGTGGCTAGTACCTTTCAATTTCTCTCGAAGATAGCTGCATATCATTATATTAATACAAAATATATTCGAGAAAAAAATAACCCTTACAAAATCCACTTACACGGAAACATTTTTCTGGTCTTCTGAAGTCTGTAGAAGTTATTTTTAGTTTATTAACTTCAGCTGTCAGACTCAAGATATTTAGAGGTTAGTGACTTGACAAGTCCAACTGTGGGACACTGCTCATCATTCCCAGCAAACAGGTTAAAATTGTGACATGAATAGAAATTACCATGCAAAGTGTATATCCAGATTTGTTGATTCTGCTTTGTTACTCTTTTCTAATAAGTAGTGACCTATTCAAGGTTTTTTTCCCTGATGGTTCTGCTGATTTCAAAACTTTCAAAATAGTCTATTAGATGTTGCATTTCTTTTGTTTTTTTTAACATAATTGTATTTCCTATCCACGCGGCAATGCCGCTGTCTTTCTATGCTGTACGATCGAGCAGGTTGAGCTTATTCTTGGTCTTTTTTTGTTTCCCCTTTTTTTGTGTCTCTGGTTTTTCCATCACATGATGAAGTTCTTTATTCACTTTACTGGATAAGCTTATCGAAGGTGTTGAGAATTTGAGATTGTCACTTTATATTGGTGTCCATGGTTGGAGTGTGGCATTGGTGGAGCTCCTGTCTGTTACTCCTATATTTTGTGCAGATTTTGGGCATTCTTTTGAAAAACTTCTCAGCTATTCTTTTATATATATATAAAAAACTTATAGCAAAGTAATGTTTAGTTTGACTACTGTCTGCTGATACATTTTCATCACTTCGGTCTTAATGTCATTGCTGTTTCTATCAACCACTTACACAGGCTGCGGCAGGTGTATATGAACGGGAGGAACTATGGCTTTGTTGTAAGTAGAATATTTCACTTCTTTGGTTTGCAAGATACACACTTTAATCTTTTCTATAATTAGTAACAGTTACTTCGCTTTGCTATACTGTTCCCATTTAGACTACCATTGTGTTTTCATCCGTTGGATTATATTGCAGGTGTTTTATGATCCCAAGGATGCAGATGCTGCAAGAAACGGCCTAGATGGCCAAGAATTTTGTGGGAGCCACATCACTGTTCAATTTGCAAGAGAGGTAATCTGTCACTCTTTTTCACTGTTCTTTTACTGCATGTGACATTGACCTGATGTAGTTATGAAATTACTTGAAATTCTATCTTACCGTATTCCTGCAACTGAAATATGAACTCAGATCTTGTTGAAATTACTAAATTTTTATCAGGGAAGACAACCCAATTTTAATTTTTATTGGATATGGAACAACCTAAATTAATCTTGAGAATTACGAGCTGTTTTTGAGAAGTAATTTACCCCGATGTTTTATGTATGGAAATTTGATAGGAGTGAAAAATTTTATTTAGTCTGTCACAAAATTTATCGGTGTAGGTTTTGTAACCTGTCTTTTGCTTTGTCTTGAAGCACAAAATAGCTCCATATGACACGCGCTACAATCATGATGATCAAAATGATCTACAAGATGGTAACTCCAAGTTGTTCGTGAGCAACATTTCTCCACGCACCGGGAGCATGATATTAAGGACCTATTCAGCAAATATGGGAGGTGAGCAAATTAGTTCTGAGCTTAGCCTTTTGTGTTTCTGTTCAAAGTTGCTCCTGAAATGAAATCAGGCTGGTTGGTTTAATGTCTTTTCAGGAATTTATTTTGCTGATTGACTGTAATTGGTTTTCTAAAGGTTTGCAAAAAAGTGAACCAAAGTTTTAATTAGATTTTGGCAACACTTTTGAAAATTTTTTTGCTTAATTTTTCTTTATCCAAATAACATTTATGGTAAAGTGGTGTTCAATTTGGCTACTGGCTGGATATACATTTTCATTTCTCGACTCTCATGGAGTAACTGTTTCTTCCAACCATCCCCCCAGAGTGCGCAAAGCAAATCTTAAGGACAACTATGGTTTTGTTGTAAGTAGAACTTCTCACTATGATTTCGAGTAAATAATTGGCACTTCATGAAGTTCTTCACATTTAAGAACGCCCCTGTGTTTTTGGTTTGCTGGATCATGCTGCAGGACTTTTTTGATCCCCAGGCTGCAGATGATGCAAGGTGTAAACTTAACGGACAAGAATTTAATGGGAACCGCATCAGTGTTAAGTTTGCAACAGGGGTAAGCTTTTGCTGCAACTGTTCCTTGCTACATGTGACGTTTAAACTCTGTGCACTTCCTTTGTTGCGTGTTTTGGTCTAGCTTTCGTTGATCTGTTCTTTCATACGTTTTGTACCCCTTTGCTACTCAGATCCCTATTTTATTTGGACATGTTTGTGTTGATTCCCCTAGGTTCCACGTGGTCCAGTAGATTCTGCTCAAATCTTCTGCTATAACTGTGGGACAGAAGGGCACTTTTCTGGTGATTGCAAAGCTGGTGACTGGAAAGATAGGTGCTACCGGTGTGGAGAAAAGGGGCATCTTAGAAGAAACTGCCGGAACAGTCCTAAGGATGTCAGGTATTTGCTCGCATTCTCTAGCTAGGTTGTATGTTCCCTTGTGCTTGTATATTTGCCCTTCTGTTTCTTTTTTTTGTTTGCACACATTTGATCTGTAAGTTTCCCAAATACAGGCGAAGGAGAAGCCATTCGAGGTCCCAGTCTCCTCGTGGTCATGGGATGGGCCAAAGCTGGACAAGACACAGGAGTCGCAGTAGGAGTTACAGGTGTTCAGCTGAACCTTGTTTGAAATATATTCTTGTGCCTTGATTAACTGCTTGGTTTGTTGAGAAGAAAAGTCAAGTGCAGTAGTAATATAATGTTACTATGAGGCGTAAAAAAGAGGAATTGCAATCGTTGTGCTCCACTTGTGCTTTATACGCCGTTGTGGTAGACTGACTAATCTTCTCAAATCTCAATATTCTAAGTGGTAATAGATCTCTTAACTGATAGCTAATAAAATGGTTATGCAAGTGAAATGTTCAAGACTGCTGCATTAGGTCTAAACTCTAGATACAAGTTTTCAAGTAAAAACCTTGCCTGCAAATAAACTGCTGGATTGTATTTTATATAATGCATAATAAGCATGGGAAAGTTGTGTTTTCCGTTCCTTTTTGCTATCTTTTGCTTTTGTAACAATTAATCGTTATTAACTTTGTGATATCTCCTTACCAGCCAGCCACCATCTCCAAGAAGGCATAACCGTAATGCTGGTGATGAAGAGTTGCCATCAAGAAGCCCATGTTACAGCCACAACCACAGGAGCAGGAGCAGCCCCCCACCACCAAGGGAGCCAGCTAAACGCAGTGGTCCATTCCGTGATGCAGTCCCCAGGAGAGGTGACAACCGGAATCCTGGCCCCAATTATGAGCGATGATTACAGACATTGGCCGTTTACCAAGGTGAAATGTGTCACCATCACCATGGCATGAATTGAAACTCTGCGGTTGTGAATTCTCAAAATATGCTTTCCTGAAGATTAGGTTGCGCCACTCCTACGCCGTGAGCCCGTGAGAGACTTCATGTCTGGTGAATCTTGATCGTTACTGTGCACCTTGCCATCTGTGAAGAATGGAGATTAGGTTGTGAATTCTCTGAAAAGCTATGTTTGTGAGTATACTGACGCCTGAAACATCATTCTGTCTGAAGAATTTTGACCGGATTCAACATTTGTGAGGAATCTTTTCTGGACTTAATTAGGCTACTGTGACCTTGAGCATCAAAGGTGTCAGGTTTTGGTATATATGTGAACTGCAACTTGAGGTGAACCAGAGTTGCCAAGGACCCATCACCAGAAACATGACTAGTTGATCTTAGCACTGCAAATGACGATAATGGGTGAACAGTGAACACTGCTGTCTGAAACATGTGTTCGCAGAGATGCCAGACAGAACAGGAATCATGTGTTATCCAACTATCAGACATTTTGTCTGAAGAGTTTTGACTGGACTCAGCATTTGTGCGGAATCTTGTCTGGACTTAATTAGGCTTCTGTGACCTTGATCATCAAAGGTGTCAGGTTTTGGTATATATGTGAACTGTAACTTCAGGTGAACCAGAGTTGCTAAGGAGCCTACATCACCAGAAACATGCATAGTTGATCTTAGCACTGGCAATGACGATAATGGGTGAACAGTGAACACATCTATCAACATGTGGTGTATTGTTGATGATCAGGAGATAGCTTGTTCGCAGAGATGCCAGACAGGACAGGAGTCATGTGTTATCCAACTATGTGTTCTATTGCTTTTAAGCAGATCTTACTGGTTCTGAGGTAGACAATCTCTTTGCTTTGGCCTGAGCCAAGACATGGTTTAATGTCAGACAACAATAGACTTGACATGCAGAACTGATCAATTGGGAGTTCTATTTTCTCAGTTATTTTATGTTTTGGATAGCATGCATGGATCGAATCAGAAGTTAGGTAGTGTATCTGCTTAATTGCACGACCAACTTTTGTTGGGTGCTGTAATTCAATCCAAGTTGAACTCAAATAGATGTGTAAATATTTCTTAGGTTCTGTGTTAATTTTATTTCTAGAAATTTATGTGCCTTTTTTTTGTAAAACAAAACAGAATAGAGAAAGGCAAGTCATGTTTCTTGTAAAGAAATCCATGATGACAGACATCGTGTCTGAAGAGTCTTGGTCGTTACTGATTTTTGTGAGGATTAGGCTCTACGTTCTCAGAAAAGCTCGCTGGATTTGTTATTCTGTGAAGAATCCTCTCTGCATCATTTGTGTCAGGTTTTGGATTGCTGTTTTATTGTTGATCAAGCGATGACTCACATTGCTGTTCTGCAGACTCGTGTGTCTGACTATGCTGTTTGAGGAGATCTTACTGGACACTGGTGTTGAGGAATCTTGAAGACTGAACTATGTGCTTAATGACCTGAGACCCCTAAAGATGACATGGTTTCTTGTCAGACAACAAGTGAGTTTGCTGACATGCAGAATTGATCAACAGGGCATTTTAACTTCTCATTTAGTTTGCCTTTTGCATGGCGTGGGATCATTTCAAAAGTTATTAGTAGCTGTGCAGCTGTATATTCATTTCATGCACGACCAGCTTCTGCTGAGTGCTCGGCAAATCAAAGCGAGGCGAATTCAAATAGATATATAAACATTTGTTAGGTTCTGTCATTCAAATTCTTCTCTTGAAGCTTTTACGTGTAAACTAAATCTTTTGTTGCAGGACTATGACGATCAACACAGTACATGCCGTTGGTGCTAGCTCTGTGTGTATTAAGCATCAGCACACACTACATTCTCTTCTATTACAAACTGAACTTTAAAGAAAAAGAAAATTACAATTGAGTCCTCATGATCCAATCTCATCTTCCCCTCGCCTCCGATCTCTAGTTCACCATCGACACCACCACGACTATCCAAGTCCACCTTTGCTTCCGCCAAGGAACACCAAGCATTGGAAAAGCCGTATCATCCATCGCCCGGATCACCAAGTGAATCGATTCCTTTGAAAGAAAATCGCCAACCCTTGGCAAAAGGAAAGAGGAAAAGAATATCCGCCACCCTAGGACCGGGCGATCGAGAAAAAACGCCCACCGCCGCCAGAAACCCGTGAACGAGCGAACGAGGAAGAGTCACAAACCCACGAGGATGATCAAAGAGCTCACATACCGATAATCGATTATTCACCAAAGATATATAGAAGCACACAAAGATTCGCCGGTACCCAAGAACTTTATTTGTCGTGCGGTGGCGACGCCACTGCCGAAAACCCTAAACTCCATCACCGATGACAGCGATGAATAACCCTAATCTACTAGACTTAAGCACAGGAACCTGAAAATGAAGATCCGATGAGGGATTTGTTGGTTCATGCCATACACAGAATTTGGACATATGGGATCTCAGACTCATCCAATTTCTTTAGGGCGAGAATTGTCCAAATTTAGGAAGGAGATGAACTAATTAAAGAGTATTTTTGCATTGTCGTATTTTAGCAATTCAATTACTCTATTTGTTTCTAAATATCCCTCTACTCTTAATTATAACATGTTTTTTTTTTTTATACATAGTTTTTCTATGCACTTACATATACACTATGTCTAGATATTAGTAAAACTAATAATATATTTAAAAACAAAACACCTTATAATTTATAATGGAAGAATTATTAAAGTAAAGAGATTTCATTAAATAGGTTTCAAGACCTTTTACACTCATATTTTAAGTCTATACATGCACAACTATTTAAGTTGTACAAAAAAATGATAATGCAAATGGATATTTGTTGTCTTCACAATCAAGTTGATATCTGAATGTAAATCCAAATTTGAACTAGTCGATTTGTATTATCTGGAAAACTCAAGTGTATTTTTGTCGGATGTAAAAGTTGCAAGCAGGAATACACGTTATATATGCACTAACACGTACTGTACGTTATCCACTCACCTAACACGCATGCACACGCACACGCGTAATCCCCTATCACACAATTCACATGCTATGCACGTCTCTACAACCTACGGCAACACGTAATCATGCGTGGTACACATGCAAATCAAGTGTATCAAGTTACATATAAAATTCAATTGCAATCAAAATAAGTTATAAAAAGACTTGACCATATATATCCAAACTTTTTAGAAAGATTTTATATCTATTTTTTACTTATTCTAGCTTATTACAAAATAAAAAATTGAACAAATATCCTATTACCTCTTGGAGGGGAGGACAACTGATGATCATAGTGGACCGATCGGAAATATATATATATTTTTTTTGAAAACGGGCTAACGTACTTTCATTAAGAGGAAATATAGAGTTTGTACATGACTTGTGACAGATCCATGGCGAAGCTTGCCCCGAAGAAGACACAAGTGAACACACTAACAAATGGCACCGGGCCGACACGGTGGAGCCGGAAACTAAAACCTCTCGCGTGATATCATCTTTTGTTTTTTGCCATGTTATACAGGTATAAAATAGGTATATTGATTGATGCATACACTTACCTAATAATACTATTCCGCTTTGTCCAAGTGTTGTAAGTATATTACCCATTAGAACTATTGCTATATTGGTTTTCATTATCTATCTTTCTTCTTTGGAGTTCCTTAGACATCAAGATTAGGGATATGAAATACTTGTGCCTATTATTAAATTTTTTATATAAAAAAAGAACTCAAAAGAACCATTTTAATACTTGTGCCTGTTTTTTTTAATTATATTTTTACAAGAGAGAATAAGCTAAAACAACAAGCGAACCTAGGACGGTGTGTCGATTCTAAATGCGAAGAGACACTTCAAGTTCAAGACAGAGTTTGCTCATGTTATTCTTAGAGCAAAGAAGAGCTATGTACCATACAATCACTCAATGGATAGAATCTTACGTGTAATTCTTTTGATTTTCATTGTTTCATGAGCCTTGTTGTATATTTCAATAAAAGCACAGTAGAAGCTTGCGCCCTCCTTTTTCCATTAAAAGAAACCCCTAGAGGTCGTGGAAGACGAAACCGTTGTCGTCTCAATCAATAATAATCACCCATTGTTTTTCTTGATTGACAACATAATGAGTGAGACAAGATAATGAGTCGTTGCTGGACGCTGTATCATCATCATCCGGAAGCTCGGAACGCTCCAGCAGCGTCCAGCCCCAGCTGAAAGCACGACGTCCTACCTACCTTTCGCCATAATCCCAGGGCAGAGAGAGAGAGGATACAGTAGAGTATCCGGGAGAGGGTGTCGGTGGAAGAGCCTGCGTCTCGTCTGGATTTCACTTTGGCCTACGTGCATCACTAGACGCCTGCGTTACGAAACGCACCACCGCTCTATATACATAAAAATATATACATATATATTTATATGTATACCCGATTTATCCCTCAACGGCTCTAACACTCCTCTAGATTCGCGACAACTGAAACCAGTCACCACCACAACGACCGATGGCATTCCGGCAATTTTCCCCAAACTCCAAGGGCTCCAATCACCACACCACGACGCTTGCCAGGCTGCACATGGCTGCCTGGCATTACATACCCCACTCCACACTTCACCTGCTCCACCATCACTCAACTCCGTGCTCTCCTCTCCTCTCCACTCCACTCCACTCAAGAACCTCCCTCCCTCCCCTGTCCCCCATCCGCTACCTCGCCGCCGACACTCCATTACTGCTCTGCCCGCTCTGCTCACCACTCACAAGCAGGCTCCTCTTGACCCCATCCATACTCACAAGTCACAAAGCTCGTCGGCGATCGATGGACCTACGGCGTAGGCGGCTAGCCGTGATGGTGGCGGCGGTGTGGTTGGCCGTGCTGTCGGCGACGGTGGTAGTGGAGGGTTCGACATCCTGCAGATCCTGGGTAAGCACGACGAGTTCTCGCAGTTCGCCAAGCTGCTCAACGAGACGCACCTGGCCGGGGACATCAACCGTGACCGGACCATCACGGTGCTCGCCGTCGCCAACGGCGACATGGGCCACCTCACGGGCGGCGGCCACTACTCGCTCGGCACGATCCGACACATCCTCGAGCTCCATGTCGTCGCCGACTACTACGACGATAAGAAGCTCAAGCAGCTGTCTCATGCCGCCACCGCCGCGTCCACCATGTTCCAGGTACAACAACTCAACCAAGCTCGGTTTCGGTTTCTTGCTGATACCTAGATCTGTTTTAAGCTCTTGTTTGTTTGATTCTAGCCTTGGACTGTTTTGTACTACTATCAGCCATTCTGAAAAAGGATTCATCTGAAATTTGAATTTTAATCCTACTAGTTTTGTTTGGAGAGAAAGAAAGACTTTAGTTTTTCACCCTGAATTGGGGAAGAAAGGGGTCAAATTTCAGAACTTATCTGTTGTGGAACCTCTGAATTAGCTGATGCTCTAATTAATTCCATTTTCAAGTGGTGCCCACGCACGTGCACGTGTTGGCCTCTCCGGCGACATGATACACAAATCACAAGGTTCACCAAACATTATTTTTTCACCCTATGGAATCTCTGGATTACAGGACCACCTGTAATAATTCGCCTTTTACCGTTCTCCAAGTCACCTTGTGCACTATTTCGAACGGGAAAAAAATCACTCAGTGCAGACTGATATAGAAATCACACTGTCGGAGAATCATTTTGTTTCGTTTTGGTGCTGAGCGAATAAAAAAAAAAAAAAGCATTTTTCAGCCAACCTGAAAGTAGGGGACTAGGGGTCAAGGGGATGGTTCTGGTTACTTGGGTCCCACTCTGATTAGATATGGTTCTTGGCATTGCTATGAGTGGCATATGGAATTTTTTTTTCCAGCACCAATAATGCTGTGAACTGTTGTCTAACATTAAGCTTGTTTCAGTACATTATTGATGTAATATATTTTGATTGAGAGTTTATTCAATTTTGTGGCTATTAACATTAATCTTTTTTTTTTAAAAAAAAACATGGTCAAATTTAAAAGTTGGACTTGGAAAAAAGCAGAGTGAGTCACAAAGTTGGGGGTCTTCCGATGCAGTAGCAGCAAATTTAATTTCACTCATTTTTAATTTAATTTCATGGCACTGAATTTTCAAGTGATGTGATGTGCAGCGATCCGGATTTGCCCCCGGCATGGCAGGATACGTGAACATAACGCAGCACCGTGGCGGCAAGGTGTCGTTCATCGTGGACGACGCGGCGGACACGGTGAAGCCGGTCACCTACGTGAAGCAGATCGAGAGCCACCGGTACGACTACTCAGTGCTCCAGGTGAGCGGCGTGCTGTCCTCCCCGGAGGCGGAGGCGCCCGTGGCGGCGCCGGCGCCGGTCAACCCTCACCGAGATCCTCTCCAAGAAGTACTGCAAGAGCTTCGCGGCGCTGCTGGCGGCGGACGCCAAGGTGTTCGACACCCTGAACGGCACCAAGGACACGGCGCTCACCGTGTTCTGCCCCGTGGACGCGGCGGTGGACGCCTTCATGCCCAAGTTCAAGAACCTGACGGCCAAGGCCAAGACGGCCATCCTGCTGTACCACGCCGCGCCGGACTACTACTCCGTGCAGTTCCTCAAGTCCAACAACGGCAAGCTCATCACGCTGGCCACCACCAGCATGTCCAAGAAGGACTACACGTACGAGGCCCAGAGCAAGGAGGATACCATCACGCTCGACACCAGCGTCGTCAGCTCCACCATCCAGGCCACCGTCAGGGACGACGACCCGCTTGCCGTCTACGCCGTGACAAAGTTCCTGCAGCCTAAGGAGCTGTACAAGGCCAAGACGGCGGACCTCGCGCCGGCGCCCGCCCGGAAGGGCCAAAGAAGAAGACCAAGAAGAAGCCCAGCAGTGGCTCGGCGGCCTCCGCGCCTTCGGATGAATCTGCAGATGGCCCGTCTGCCGACGACTCGTCCGAGCCCGCTGACAAGGCCGCTGCGGCGCCGTCGTCCCTGTTCGCCCGGTGGGTGATGATCACCATGGCTCTGGCGCTAGCGTTGGCGGCCTAAGGTGTGCGCTCATGTGCTATGTTTTTCTTTAACTTATTTTGGACCCGGCCTATCTTTTTCTTTGTCCAATTCGTGTCCCTTCCTTGTTGGTGCAGAGAATAAGAAGGGGCGATTTTTATTTTTTTAGATATTTATTATTACCGCATTCCATAAAAAGAAAAAAAAAAAATAGAGGTGTGTGTGAGTGATGATGTAACTCTTTTGATTTTGTGGTGTTCATTGGGTTGTGGTGATCATTTTGTAATGATATGATAGTGGCCAATGGAATTGGAGAGTGGGTTAAGTCACATATGATCGAGTCATCATACGGAGTTTTGAGATGCAGCATTGTTTGATGTTTGCTTTCAACCTGTCTTCATATGGATTTTTGAGATGCAGCATTGTTTGATGTTTGCTTTCAACCTATCATCAGTGTTTGAGCTTTCAGAGTCACATGCATGCCTCAAAACTATCTCAAAACCCTCATGGAAAAGTTACAAAAAGGGGCACAAAGAAGTCATTGGCATGTGGTGGCCTTGCTTCCTCAGGTTGTGAAGGGATATATGCCTATGTGATTTAGTCACACTTTAGCTGCTACGATGATCTGTTCTGGTACTATTATAAATAGAGTCGTTAATGGGAGTTTCTTCATTATGAGATGGGAAGAGATGGGCATGATTCAGATATGTTTTCTTGCTTCTCATGATCACTCACTCAAAAACAAAAAAGAAGGAACACAAATACACGATCCTCATTACTTTCTGACAAGCACCTTGTAAAGGCAGGTGTTGGAGTTTTAACTTTTTCAAGGTGAAGCTTCAGAAGGCATCATGTCCCAATAAAACATTGCAATCAGCGCCATGCCAAGCACTTCCTTTCATGCATGCATCCTGATTGCTTTGCAGGACCATGCACACTGGACTGGACTGGAGCATACGAATATATCAGACCGTCATCTTCTCACTCTATCACCACTTGTTCCTAAGCTGACACTTTAAGCATCTTCTCTTTGCTTGTTCAGTGAGCCTGAGCTCTTGTCGCCATGGCAGGCCTTAGCACCAGTACTGCAGGGCCTCCGATCTTGTTGTAAATGTGTAGTACCATGTACCCATGATCCAGCCGGTTGTACGAGAAAAATGTCAAGTTTGAGACAATCAAGCCTCTTACAGTATACTTGCTACATACACCAAGATTTTCTGCTACTCTGTTGTATTGCTTACACAACATTACATTCTCTAGCCCTCAAAAACATTACATCTTCTCTGCAGGCTTCCAGGAGTGTTCCAGTTCCGTTTTACGATGGAGCCATATTTTTGCAATGTACTCCACAGCTGCAATGCAAGCTGTACAGATTTATAATGTCATACTGGTTTGCATGTTACATATATTTTCACATGATAGATTGATATGTTGTCCAAGTGAAATAAATTCAGTACGTGAATCACATAATCCAAGAAATTATCGGCATAAGTAGCTTGATGAATAACATTTTCTAGTAAAAGATAGGAGTATGCATTCAGAAAAAAAGGAGAGCAAGTACACACTGAAAACAATCACATGACAAGAAAAGTAAAAGGTGATTCTGAATGATAACTACTTGAGTATGTAAAACAAAGGGACAGAGAGAAAATAAAGGTTCAGAGTAAGAAACCAAGTCCCAAGCATATATATAGCTTGACACCCCCTGTCATTGTATAGAGAAGACAACTGCGTGATCAGAGTATCAGACAGCATACGGTGTACTGAGCAAGATTGACAAGTCGCTAAGTAAATGACTAGTGTTATGGAATGAATTCGATGAAAAAAAAAATCTGTGAAGGACCAAGCAGCACTCAATGATGGGATCAACTTCGTTCAATCGTTCATAAAAAGTACATGACAACTATAGCATAGGAAAGGGGTATCGAAAAAAATCACAAAACGGTACATCTTGATATCTAATTATGCAGTGGCTGGAGAGTTGGATCAAAGCTGAGGGGATACAGTTTCCATGTTGCTGCTCTTTGCTACTAGGTCAAATTTTCCAATATCACGCCTATTATTCTTGGAAAACTTAATATCAAGTTCATCATCATCAGTAACATAGGCATGATTTGCCTTCAGTTGGGGATATTCCTTGGTGCAAAGGCAAAGTGATTGGTTAAGCCCAATAAAAAGCACATTCTTCTTATACAAGGTATTCTGATTTTGTGATGTAAGGTCCACTTTATGTAGTTTGATCTTGTTGCTCATTCTGGTGGGTGCCGAAGGCTCATGTTCTAAAACTGGATGATATTCATAATCATCACCAGAAAGTGCAGGCATAGAGAAGCCCACCCTGGAACAGACAGTCTTCGTAGCAAGTTTTCGGTGGCAACCATGTCCACTTATCATCCCCTGCCCTTGCAAACGAGAGCTGACATTTAGGGTTGTCGATGAGCACCACGAAGTAGTCCTTGGTGGATGTTAGCCCAAAGGATCACAATCCAGGTGAGCAGCAAGCTAACCTCCCTCCTCTCTAACTCTAAACCGAACTAAGAGAGGATGAGCACACACACACACAAGTGTTGCTGCAGCTGCACGTTGGTGCTGCTGCTGTGCTCTAGAGAACAACACACACACACTCACTCAGGCACTGAACTGTTGTGTAGCTGAACTGAAAACTTACATTACCATGGATGTATATTTATACATAGAGGACTGGTCCAAAGTGTGTGTGTGAACTCAAAACCGGTAAGGTGAGTTGCTATACTTTGCGAGTCAAAGTCTAGCTGCAGGGATAAGCCTGCAATACTATTTGACTAAGGGACACAATAGCCTACCAAAATTTTGTGTTCCCACTACTCCTAGTCAAGTCTTCCCTCTACAGCTTGGCTGCTCTGCATTTTCACATTCCTATTCACCAAGCTGCCTTGACTAAAGATTTGTCTGCAGTTGCAGACTTCTGTGCAAGACCAGCAGCAAGTTATTCAACAATTCTTCCCCTAATCTTGCTGCTCTTGCCTGATTTCCACCATTCCAATCTTGGTCCTCAGCTCCATGAACCGAAGACGGCCGAGTGGCTTGGTGAGGATGTTTGCGAGCTGTCGTCCGGTTTCGACAAACTCCAAAACAATCTGTCCTCCATCGACACAATCACGGATGAAGTGAAAACGAGTGTCGATGTGCTTACTGCGGTCGTGGAGGAGTGGATTCTTTGCAAGGGCGATGGCGGGCTGATTGTCCACCATCAGGGCCGGCGGGTGAGCTTTCTTGCCAGTCAGCTCGCCCGGCGGCCCGGGGCGCAACCAAACAACACCACGCCGCCCGTGGCTGCTTTGCAACATACTACGCCTCACATGTTGACGGCGCCCACAATCTTTTGCTTCAAATGACGCCAAGCAATGGGGGCTGCTCCAAGGAAGACGAGCACACCAGAGGTGCTCCGTCGACCATCAATGTCGCCCGCCATGTCTGCATCGCTGAAGACAGTGAGCTCCTGCTCACCTTCATTGGTCTTGGGAGGTGCCTCGCTGAAGACTGTGAGCCTCAGCCCACCTTTGCCACCTTGCTTGGGGAAGATGATCGCTTGATCAAGCGACCCCTTGACGTAGCGTAGCAGCCTCTTCACTGCTGTCCAGTGGTCTTCACGTGGGTCCTCCATAAAACGGCTGACGTACCCAACCGCAAACGCAATGTCCGGCCGGGTATGTGTGAGGTAGCGCAGCCCACCGACGATGCTCCGGTAACGCGTCGCGTCCACCTTCGCAGCGGTGCTATGCTTGCTTAGCTTCAGCCGCTCCTCCATCGGTCGCACACGGCTTGCACTCCGCCATGCGCTGCGTTCCAAAGCTTCTCCCGGATAGGCACGCTGTCCTAGGGAGATGTGCTCCTTCCCCTGCCTCACCTCAATGCCGAGGTAGTAGGAGAGTGCGCTAAGATCGCTCATCTTGAAACGAGCAGCCATCTCGCGCTTGAAGCTGTCAATGTCCTCTACACGTGCTCCTGTGACGATCAAGTCGTCCACATACACGCCGACGACGAGCTCCTCCTTCCCCCGTCGCCGCATGTAGAGTGCGTGCTCCGTGGCGCAGCGAGTGAACCCAAGCTCGCCCAAGGTGGTGTCGAGCTTGCGTTCCAAGCCCGAGGGCCTCGCCGAGCCCATAAAGCGCCTTGCGCAGCCTTGAGCACCTTGTGCTCCGCGCCCTTGACGGTGAAGCCCGTGAGCTTGCTTGACGAAGACCGTCTCCACGAGCTCACCGTTGAGGAATGAAGACTTGACGTCGAGGTGGTGGATACGCCAATCCTTCGGCCGCCGCCATGGCCAGCGGCAAGTTTAACGGACTCCATTCGCGCCACCGGAGCAAAGACTTCCTCGAAGTCGATGCCCTCACGCTGCACAAAGCCGCGGGCAACCAGCCGGGCCTTATACTTGACAATGGCGCCGCGCTCATCTCGCTTCACCTTGTAGACCCACTTGAGCCCAATTGGACGGCAGCCTGGAGGTAGATCAACGAGCTCCCAAGTCCCGTTCTCTTCGATCGCCTTCATCTCCTCCAAAATCGCCCGCCTCCGGTTTGCGTCCCCGCCGGCCTCGCGGCGAGCGTGGGTGGCTCCTCTACACTCACAAGGAGCAGCTCCGGATCGCCAAGTAATCTGCTTGCTAGGCCTGGTACGGTGAGTCCCCAACAAGGTTGTCCACCTGCGGAACCTCACCTCTTCGCCATCATGGAAGGCATCCACATACTCGTTGATGTCGCGTGGAGGAGAGGCAAACTCAAGCCGTGTTGCCGAAGGTGTTCCCTGCCTTGCTGCAGCGCGGGGAGTTTGGTGGAGATGAACACGCCGCCCGCGATGGTGGAGATCGCTCTCCAAAGGCGGCGCCGGCGGCTACTCTCGGCATCTCCTCCTCCTTGAATCACCAAGTGCTCGATGGCAAATGTGCTGCCGACACCAAAGAAGCTTCCCCAAGCCCGAGTCTTCCCAAATCCCAAGCCGCCATCTCATCGAACACCACATCCCTAGAGATCACCACCTTGCCTCTCTTGGGATCATAAAGCCGATAGGCCTTGCTGCCCTCCTCATAGCCTAGCAAAGACCATGGGCGTGCTTCGTCTTCCAAATTTTGTCGAGGTTGGGCTTCGTGTTCTTGACATGGCCAATGCGACCAAATGTCCTTAGGAAAGAGACATTCGGCTTGCATCCATACCAAGCTTCGAATGGCTTCTTGCCTTTCGGGGCCTTGGTGGGCGCGATTGAGAATGAACACCTGGCGTGGTCACCGCCTCTCCCGAAACTCGGCCGGCATCTTTTTGGCCTTCATCATCGACCTCGCCATGCCGACCACGCTTTTGTTGCGCCTCTCCACCACACCATTCTGTTGTGGTGTGTGTACGGGCGCGATGTGGTGGTGCACCACACCTTCCTCCGCCGCGATGACGCAAATAACTCCGGAGAGAAGTGAATTCGCCGCCATGATCAGTCCGCAGCACACGCAACTTCTTGCTGCTCTCCGCCTCTGCGCACGCCTTGAACTTCTTGATCGCCTCTGCCGCTTCACTCTTGCCGGTCGTCGGCGTAGCGAGCTATAGTCATCTACCAACAAGATGAAATACTTGCGGCCTCCATGTGTCGGCATGATTGGCCCACAAAGATCACCATGGACCAGCTCGGGGGCCTCAACCGCGCGATACTTCGCCATCTTCGGGAATGGCGGCCTTCTTTGCTTCCCGCCCGGGGCGGCTATCACACGGCTTCGCTGCGTGCTTGATGTGAGGCGGCCCCGGACCATCTTCTCCAAATTTGGCTTTGAGGCGTCAAAGCCGAGATGGCCATAGCGGCGTGCCACGACCCGGCTCCTCCGTCGCTGTGCAACCAAGCAAATGGGCTGCTCCACCTTCAAATCGAGTAGGTACAGCCAGTTACTGGACCTCTTCACCTTGGCAAGAAGCCGCTGCTCCCGGTCCTTGATCCTGAGGACGCCGTCCTTGATCAGCACCTCGCTGCCATGCTCATCTAGCTAGCCAATGCTAATGATGCTTGAACGCAGCTGCGGGATGTAGTAGACATCCGTCAACGCGCGGTGTTCACCGTTCAGGCACCTGAAGATGATGGTGCCGCGCCCTCGGATTGCCACCCTTGAGCCATCACCAAACTTCACCGTGCCGGTCACGTTCCCATCAAGCTCGGAGAAGGCAGCCTTGGAACCCGTCATGTGGTTGCTGGCGCCGGAGTCCAAGTACCACCGCTGCTCCTCCTCGCTGCCCACACGTCGAAGGTGGACTTGGGCGCGTGGCTCGTCGAGGTTGACAGCTTTCAGAGCCTTCCCATGCTCCTGTACAGCCATCACCTCTTCCTTCTCCTTGGCCTCAACATCGTGCAGTGCACAGAAGGTGGCCATCAGGAGAGTGGCCTCATCATCATCATCATCGGCCTGCGCCAAATGAGCCTCAGCCTTCTCCTGCTTGCGATTTGGGCACTCCTTTGCCCAATGGCCTGTCTTCCCGCATCGTCGGCAGGCGTTCGGGTCAACGTTCTTCTTCTTCTTCTTGTCCTGCGGCGCCTTCCCACGCCGCTTGTCGCCGCTGCCGCGGCTGGAGGAGCCTTCCCCGGACCGCCGCTGCTTCATCCTCGCAGTCCACTCCTCCTCAGTCAGCAGCAACTTGCTGCTACCCTTCTCCTCCAGCGTGTCCAAGCGGTCATCCACCGCCCGCAGCCGGCCTGTCACATCCTCAATGGTGAGGGTGGACATGTCTAGCATCGTCTCTATCGAGAGAGCGATCTGAGAATACTTGGTGGGGACGACACGTAGGAACTTGGCGACGACATCCTCCTCGTCCATGGTCTTGCCAAAGACCGCCAGCTGGCTGACGAGGGACTGCAGCCGAAGCGCGAAGTCCTCCACCGCCTCGCCCGGGCGGAACTTGAGGTCATCGAACTCCCTTCGCAGCTGCTGCACCTTTGCCTTCTTCGCTCGGTCAGAGCCGATGCGCATGGAGGCAAGCATGTCCCAAGCCTCCTTGGCTGATTTCTTCGCCCCCACAGCTTGATGGTACTCGGCCGGCGTGGACGCCAGCAACGCCTCCATGGCCTGAACGTCATCGTCCTCGTTGTCGGTGCCAGTCTCGACCGCAGTCCAGAGCCGTCGGGCTCTGAGCTTGAATCTCATGGTCACCACCCACTCGCCATAGTTGGTGCGGGTCAGCTGTGGCCAAGTGTTGCCACTGACCTCCCGCACCGTGCGGATAACGACCTCCTGTCGTAGCTGGGCAGCAACAGCATCACTGCCTTCAGTGCCCACCGATGAGCCATCATCGCGTGTCATCGCCGGCGGTTAGTCCGGTGACGCTACTGTACGGCTTTGATACCACTTGTTAGCCCAAAGGATCACAATCCAGGTGAGCAGCAAGCTCACCTCCCTCCTCTCTAACTCTAAACCGAGCTAAGAGAGGATGAGCGCACACACACACACACAAGTGTTGCTGCAGCTGCACGTTGGTGTTGCTGCTGTGCTCTCGAGAACAACACACACACTCACTCAGGCACTGAACTGTGGTGTAGCTGAACTGAAAACTTACATTACCATGGATACTGGTCTAGTGTGTGTGAACTGAAACCAGTAAGGTGGGCTGCTATACTGTAGTCAAAGTCTAGCTGCAGTATAAGCCTGCAATACTATTTGGCTAAGGGACACAATAGCCTATCAAAATTTTATGTTCCCACTACTCCTAATCAAGTATTCCCTCTGCAGTTTGGCTGCTCTGCATTTTCACATTCCTATTCACCAAGCTGTAGCCTTGACTAAAGATTTGTCTGCAGTTGCAGACTTCTGTGCAAGACCAGCAGCAATTTATTCAACAGTGGATGGATCTGAAGAGGCTGTAGAGGCTCATGGACTTGGCACAGACAGATTCAGACGTGTACAGGAGGCATGGCATGATAGGTATCTGCTGCAGCAGAGAATGTTCAGTAGTGCAGAGGCCATGAGCCGACGGCGTGCCACGAGGTGCAGACTGATCCTACGCGCACAAGGTCAGGGATATCCAAGAGAGCAAAGATATCCATGAGGACATCATGCGGCAGCACCGGCGATTCAGCAGCGGTGCCCACGATAACTGCCTCCATATACGACTGACTGAAGAACAGGTTCGGGCCTTCCTTTCCTGCGTTTCCTAATAATCCGATCCTGCGTTTCACCTTGCGAACCAAAGAGAATTTCTATTTATATACACCGAAACAAATCCAATTTTGCCTAACGTGATTTGTTTTGTATCCCTTTTGTGACACTTGTTCTATCCAGCCCTGGCCCTGATCATAAAAAGCAGAGCCGGCGTGTGCGTTCCTCCAACTTGGTAGCCGTACCATGCGAGATGGAGAAACTTTCGGAGGAGTTCCTTCTCTTTTGGAGGAAGGAGGCTCCGGAGGAGGAGGAGCAGGAAGAAGAGCATAAGCAAATTAGAGCGCGATGGAAGCCATCCGAGATGAAACTTTTTATGGAGCTCAAGCTACTGATAAGGCGCAAGAAAATGGTGGAACTCGAGGAAAAATATTACAAGCAAAGGACGCTCAAGGAAGCTGGCGAAGAGGGGGCCAAGGTGCACCACAAGCTGATGGCCTACTACAGCAAATACGCCCCGGATTATCTCCAGTTCCGCCAAGACTGGATTGCAAGGAATCCCGACCTGGAATTCGAGGACATCAGTGAGTTCATCTCTTTTTTTTCACCCGCCAATTTTGTTCAAGCATCAGTGAGTTGCTAATTTGTCTGAATCTAACCCATTGTAAATCCCTGCAGCAATGGTTCTGGCGATGCACTACTCAAATAAGCCTGTGCCCCGCTATGTGTATGTATGATGGCCACTCCGATAGTCTAGAGATTTATCATATCAGGGGTTAGCAGTCCGGAAGACTTACAAGTGTTTGGTGTGATTGCTGTCCGGGATTCCATTGACTCGATGCGCAATATTCTCTTCAACCGGGATAGGGATGATTGTCAAACCCTCACAGAAGAGGATTCATATTTGGCACTCACTGGTCCTTCTCGTGCTGTTGGGATGAATGAGCCAGTGACCATTGAGGCTGAGCTAAAATTGAAGGGTGCCAAGGACCGGTACTTGATCCTTAATTGAGGCCAAAACACTAGCATTGAATTGGGATGTTAGCGTTGTTGGGTTGGGTAGCCACCTGCTGATTGCACTTGGAGGACTTGGCGCTTGTGTGGAGGCCACTATATTTTTCAGAGTCATTGAGGGTACATGGCCGGCTGGATTGCAGGGTAACTTTCTAGCCTCTACCGCTAACTCACCAATGAATTCCGTGCTTGTGGCGTTTGGAGGTGATGGAAGAGCTGATGGTAATATGACACATTTGCGCCATGTTGTTTCTGTTGAAGAATCTGGACAGCTTATAGTGAAGGTCCATGCTAGTATAGGTGGTGAAGCAATTGCTCAGGAGGAGGTGCGTTTCAGTGCGAAGCTGTCAGGTAGAAGCTTTGGCTCACTTGATGTCCTCTCCTGTCGTGTGGGCGTCCTTGTTGCATGGTCGCGTATTCGTCCCATGTGTGATGATCTAGTGTCCGGTGAGTCCAGGGATTTGTGCCATTCCTGATATGGTCGCTAACTGGCGCTAGGAGCAGTATAAATAAATAGATAGCAAGTAATTGTTGAATAACATATGGCCATATATAGTAGCACTTTTTCTAAAAAGCATGGGCTTCAAATCTGTCTTTAGTGATCAGGCGACAACTTGATCTTTTGATCTTGCTTCAAAATTAACATATCCCATCCGTTAGATCTTGCTCAAAATAGCTCTACAGTGCACAACTATTGTCTATGACTACGAGATATTTGTTACATACTCCTAGACCCTCTCTCAATTATTGGACATCTTTCTATCTTCTCTTTTAAGCCACCTGTTCTAGACGACTAATGTCAACCCTTTTAAACTATTGCATGGTTCAGTTTAATCCCCTATTTTTCAGTTAATTAATTTATAATTAAGATTTCTGATTTACTAAAACAACAACCACATAATTAAGATTGTATATCGTTCTAAGCTATGTACCTAGGTATATAGTAAAAAGTTATGTGTATACACTATTACATTAAACATAAACCGCCACCGAGCAAGGTCACAGTTAATCGTCCGATTAACTATGGCGGTTTTAGGACCCCAAATAACAGCCACGGTTAATGAAATAAAAAATAAAAAAGAAAAAGCCCAGATCGAATCCTAATGGTGTCGTCGGTAGCCACACCATGAGTGGATCCAGTGGCAGTAGGCACATGGTTGTTCGCTTAGGTCTGTAAGATGAATAGTTTATAAAAAGTTGAGGTTTGTAGGACAAATGACAACCACATAAAACTTGTTGTTATGGTTCGTGCACATTGGAACTTACCGGATGGGGGTCCAAGGACATATAGAGGGAGGGAAACTTTGACTACAATTGTTGACAGTCATGACTATAGCTTGCTGCAGCTAGTAGATTTCATTGGTGAAAGCTTTGTATGGGGTTCAAAGCAATACATTTCATTGTGGTGGGCGCTGGAGGATGATTCTATTGAGATTACAAATGATAAACAACTATTGGAGTGGCTTGATCTAAACAAAGACAATGGGGAGGTCCACATTGTTTGTCAAATCAATGTTTTTGATGGTCCATTGCAGTTCTATCTGACCAAATGCAGGTTTGACCCTATTGTTCGGAACTTACCAACTCTTGCTTTGAGTACTCCACCTATTGATTTGGACCCATTCATATATCCAACATAGCCGAGGCCAAGGGGCACTGACTGCTAGGGAAAAAGATGTTTGCATCTTGTTACAATGTAGTTGAGGTGGAAAGCAATGACCCTCCTACATCTTCCACAAGGGGAAGGGGTACAAGTAGGCGATCATCAACTACTGGGTCATCCAAGTATGTCATCCATGTGTACTTGTTTTCTATTTCTTATTTTTTGAACATATCTGATGATGTATTTTTCCCATCTCAAAACAAGTGACGATGGAAATAATATTGGAGGAGGATCACCAACGAAGAAAGGTAGAGGTACAACTTCATCACGTACTGAAACAACCAAGTACATCACTTTTTCAGTATACTTTGAATAGGTTCATGCCCACATCCCACATTGGATATTTACTGATGCATTTTCACTACATTTTTTTTGATGTGATGGTGTGCGCTACTCATGGTAGAGTTGGAAGACCACCAACTAGGAGGGGGAGTGGGGCTAGAGGCAAAGGAAGAGGTGCTTCAAGACTTGCTGCTTTGCTCAATGTGTAGAATTGACCACTGCTTTGCTCAATGTGTAGAATTGACCACTGCTTGGAATATGTAATAACTAGTGACTGGGTGATTTTCGTGTATGTGTTATGCCATGTATGACCTAAACATGATCTTGGCATCGATTGAGACACGAGAAACTTAATGTGGTTAGTGTCAACTCTTGCATTATAATGCAAATACTATGCTTATATATTATCTAGATCTCTTTTCATGTATTTTCATTTGTAAATATTATGCAAATATCATGGTTATATATTATATGCAAATATTATGCTTGCAAAATATGTACTTTGATATTTTTAATATGTATTGTCATTTGTCCAAAATAAATGGACAATAAGTCTTTACAAAAATTTAGATTGATTCTTGGGTCATTTATGTTGTACTTAACACTGTTAACTATCCTTCATGGAACAGGGGCAAGTGGAAGCTTCATATTCAATAAGGCAAACATGCAAAGTTAAGAAAATTAAGAAAATAGGGGCAAATGTGGAGCTGGAGCTCAAAACAAGGGTCGTTATGCAATTGCCCCTAATTAATTTAGACTAATTTTTAGCTGAACCATTAACTTGTCATGTATGTTAAGCGACAGGTGAATTCTGGTTTAAATCATAGCCACCATGCTACCTACCGTGGTACCGTACGAAACGCGGCGGCCGAACACGACGTCAGGATGACGCCGTGTTAGCGTCTGGCGCCCTAATTAATCATTAGCTTTTGTTGGAATTAATTAACATGCCAAACCAAATCAAAGTATCAAAGCCGCCGATGGTTAACAACTCTTAATTCAGAGATGACCCGGCAGGAACCATCGTGGTCCAATCCAGGTCAAACCATCCCAACTCTCCGGCTGCCCCCGGCCCCTATAAATACTCATCACCACATGAGACCAGAGCACAACAACAGCAGCTAACAGAGCAGGGTCAGTTCCTTGGAGCTCAGCTCAAAGCAGAGGATTCAAGCTCTTGTCCTGTGTACAAAGCATCACAATGGCGGCAACTAAGATCTACATCGTGTAAGCGACCTACAATTCGATATGCTATATATATTACAAGTCGTATATAGAAGTTGATATGATGGAGCAAATGCAAATCCATTTCATCTGCTCGATCCATGCACTTTATCGATCGATCACAGTACTGTTGACAACGCTATACATGCCCATGCATCACCATCATATCCTCCACCACACCAGGTACTACTCAACGTACGGCCACGTAGCGTTGCTGGCAGAGGAGATCAAGAAGGGCGCGGCCACGGTGTCCGGCGTGGACGCCACGGTGTGGCGCGTGGCGGAGACGCTACCAGAGGAGGTGCTCGGGAAGATGGGCGCGGCGCCTGCTCGCCAGGACCACCGTGTCATCTCCCCGCGCGACCTCGCGGACGCTGACGGCGTGCTGCTAGGCTTCCCCACGCGGTTCGGCATGATGGCGGCGCAGATGAAGGCGTTCCTAGACGCCACGGGCGGGCTGTGGCGGGACCAGGCGCTGGCGGGGAAGCCCGCGGGCGTGTTCGTCGCCACGGGCACGCAGGGTGGAGGGCAGGAGACCACCGCGCTCACCGCCGTCACGCAGCTCGTGCACCATGGCATGATCTTCGTGCCCCTGGGTTACACGTTTGGAGCCGGCATGCCTGGCGTTGATGAGGTCAGTGGTGGTAGCCCATATGGCGCTGGGACCTTCGCCGGCGCCGATGGCGGCAGGATGCCCACCGAGGCGGAGCTCGCCATCGCCAGGCACCAGGGCACCTACTTCGCCGGCATCACCAACAAGCTCAAGGCCGGAGCCGCGGCCCTCGCTGCAGAAGCCTAATAATGATATCGGTCGTGTTTATTTAATTACCACTGCTTTACTATTTAATTAATGTTTATTGGTCACACAATAATATACCGTAGTACTTATTGTATACTAGTAGAGATGCACGTGCGACATGCACGTGCTTTGAACCATTCAAATGATTCTCACCGACTAAAAAATGGTAGAGGTTGAAATAATTAAGAGCCATTGGGTAAGTAAATATTTTGGATAGATACTTAGCTTTTGTTCAAGTGTTGTAATAATTATACATAAAAACGATTTACATTATATAATAGTTACAACATAGACAATATAAGAAAGATACTTGACAATCTCTAAATCTGAGTATTTTTATAAGGTCTTGAACTCTAGTTCTCTGAATCAGAGTATTTTTGATACATCTAATGAGGTCTTGAACTCTAGCATGTAAGTTATCTTCACATTTATTTTTATGGATAGTCAATAGCTGTCCCAAAAAGTGTTTTATGAGATTGTAGGGACCCTGTTTGTAATATAATAATAATTAATATATAAGGTTCATATATATGACAAAACTAAAAAAATAATAGTAATATGGATACTAATGGTTTTTACCTTTAATAAGTCTGAATGTGCAGTTTTTCATCTTTCTATGTGGATATCAACATGGAAATGAGATAGCTTAGTTCCGTGATAACACAAATATTAGTGAATTTAAAGCAATCTATATGTATTTATAAACAAAATGTTTGTTCAAAATGGAATCTAACATGTAAAGTAATTGTTATATTACCAAATAAAATAAACTTACCTATTGTAAACTGGAATATCATTTAAAATAATGTGACGCCATAAGGAAATATCTTCATTCCATTCGGATCTTGCCATGGCTTTTTGTAAGTATTCAGAAATACATTGGAGTTGCTTCACATATTTTGCGTTTGGATTGGGCTTGTAAATTGGATTAGGAGGATTAGGGTCCAAAATGTATACTGTTTCTGTCTCTTGGTTCAATTTGAACAAAATGAAGGCACCGCTGCATTGAATTGGTATAAGAATCTGCAGAAAGCTAATAGTTAAAACAAATTTAAACCAAATATAATTATGAGGCCTATGTACATGGGCCTACTGATCGATTTGCATATATAGACACTGTACTCCATGCAAGGCCATTTACGTATGGTATGTTTTAGTTGTTCCACGTCTAACATTTTACGGTAGTTTGGATGTCGTCCAAAAGTCAATAATCATCTAACACATTAAATCAACATTACAGATTAGTTGCAGAAATTATTGAATATATAACTTATTGAGTATAGAAAGAGCAAATATTAGATCATCATACCCAAAACTGCAGGTCTAGGAAATGCGTTGATATTGGTCTTTTGATTTTCTTCATCTGCCGCAAGTAATCAGACATGATTTTTGTGTGATCAAATTGAAACATTCTTGGTCCATGGGCTCATCATCCTTTAATATGTTTTGCAGCTTACGAAGAGTTAAGCTGATGGAATATGGTTTGGAGCTTTGTACCCAGATGGATTAACCACTGAACATGAAACCAAGCGGCAGGCAGCACTCAACTTAGCTTGGAATTATGGTGATGTACACGTTTCCTAGCACCTAAAACAAAATGGATTAACCATTGAACATGATTACCATACCTGAAATGTTTGACACTACGTATATAGTTTAAAGTATATTAACACCATACGTGACATATTAAGTTTTTTGGGACTTGGCGGCAGCACTCAACTTAGCTCGGTAATTACGTTGTACACTCACGTTTTTTAGCAATGCAGCATATCTCTCTTGTTGATACTCACAATTTTTAACCCTACTCCTCCTTCTGAGCTATGATTTGAGATGACACAATCAATCTGGTTGCTTCAGCCTCAAATTTCAGACGACCTCGGCAACTACATTGATATTCATGTTTTTGGCCCGAACATTGTTATTCTCATTGCTAGGCAAATGCAGCATACAATTCGTTGGTCTTTACGTTATTTGGCCCGAATTTACCTACACAAACAGACTGAGCGCTGTGCATGGATCAGTACACGAATTAATTATGCATCGATTAGTACAAGATTGCAGGAAACCAAGCGGCAGGCACGCACCGGTGTGCAGGTGCAGATCCTCGTTTTCCTCAACTTTCTTCACCACGACGGGATACGTACGCTGCGCTGCGCGCCGCGACTTGGCCGGCCTAGATTAAGGTGGCCGCGCTACTTCAGGCGTCGGTGGCTGGTGGGTACGTGCGTCGCCTAGAGAAACCGCGATCGGCCTCCCGCAGCCGCGCCAACGGTAGCCAACTTCCGGCGTCGGTGACTGGGGAATGGGGATGCGTCGCCGGGATAGATCCCGATGGGCAGTGCCTGCGATCGTCGGCCGGGTCAGGGCGTTGCGTCTATCGTGTGCACCGCTGCATGAATTAGTACATGATTTGGTTTTTGCATGGATTAGTACGAGACTGCGGGAAACCTAGCGGCAGGCACGCACTGCGCCGCTGCATGGATTAATTAATACACGATTTGGTTTATGCATGGATTAGAACAAGATTGCAGGAAACCAAGTGGCAGGCACGCCCCGGTATGCAGGTGCAGATCCTCCTCTTCCTCAACTTTCTTCACCACGACGGGATAGCCGTCGGGACTTGGCTAATCCCCGACGCTCCAAGGGTAGCCTCACACGACTTCAGGCGTTGGTGGCTGCTGCTTATGCGCGTCGCCGGGAGAGACCGCGATTGGCATCCGCCGGCGCGCCAACGCTAGCGATTTCCGGCGTCGGCGGTTGCTTGATGCGTCGCCGGGATCCGATGGGCAGTGCCCGGCAATCGTCGGCCCGGGTCAGGCTGCGGCAGAGCCTCGACCTTCGATCGTTGGACGGGCGTTCGTAGCATGACATGGTTGTCCGCTCCAAACAAACGAAGGCAGCAAGGCGGAAACGTCGCGACGATCTGCCGGTGGTGTGTACGTGCGGGAGGGTAGACGCGGCGCGTGAGAAAAGACCGCGACTCTCGTCGTGTGGAAGGGAGGAACGGGGATGTTCCATATGTTCCTGACACCAGGTTGTGATGGGTCCACACATCAGGATAAGATCTAAGAGTGTTAGGCAAGGAGGGTAAGAAGTTTTTAGGTGACAATGATTTTCAATTTGCCCGCTCTTTTTATAGTAAATTTGCCCGCTCTTTTATAGTATAGAATATAGATATAGATAGATAGATAACATGCTTGCTTGTTCCTAAACATGATGTCATAAGTGTCATAAGTTGCTTGTTCTTAATTTGTCTGCATGTATATGGACAGAAAGTATTACATATACATTGAAATGACTGTTGCTGATGGAATGCTGCTATGTGTTTATATATCCTGCATATCTGCATTGCAATTGTTCCCATCCTCTTTAGGATGACGAAACTAACAAAGATGTAGCCTCTTTGCTTAGTTAGTAATGTCAAGGCTAGATCCAAATATATCACTACCCTTTGATGTGATAAAGAGTTCCATGAGCCACGTATAGACCTTATTATACACTTTAACAGATTAAAAAAAGCAATTTACTCCTTCAAGGAGGATTAATGAAAACACTTTTTTGGTAACAAACTCATAATGCAACGTCGCAAGCAACAGAAATGTGATGGAAAAACAATTCTTCTTGAGTTACTGTACTTTTTTTGTAACCTTTTCAAATCAGAATTGTCGGCATTGACTTCAGTTTTTTTTTTTTTCCCTTTGATAATGACAATGCTTAGCAAACAGTAAAGCTCTATGAATAATGATGATGTGAAAATACAGTCAAAATAATGATGATGTGAAAAAGCAGAAGAGGATAGCTATAGCAGCTTGCAGTGATGATGACAAGCTTTCTTGACTTATAGTTGGTGTTCCATGTGAACAAATTAAAAGCAAAATGACTTTATAACTGTTTTTTTTTTTTCTGATGAAAGACTTTATAACTGTTGTCTGACATGGCACTGAGTTGTATTAACACAGTACAAGCATCAACGGTTTTAAGTCGTATTTTCCTTTATGATGGAAAGTGTACGACGAAGATTTTCAAATTTCACTGCATTTCATAACTTTGTGCATTTTTCAATGAATACCTTCATATTTTCCAAACACTGTTACACTGTATTACACTGTATCAGTCCCTTTCAACTAATGGGGCACTGACAGTCATTGCATTAAACACAATATGATTAGCAGTATGGATTAAACATTGTTTTATATAGTTGGATTCAATGATAGTCACGCTCAGTTGCAATGTTACGCTGTGCACATTTTGCTTTGCCGTAAATTGGATTGGTAACTTATGAAGTGTTAGGAATCACCAACTCATTGTCAGGATCACTAAGAGGAGGCACCCGAAGGCGAAGTCGGTGTGCAGTGGCCTCACAAGTGCGTCTGAAGGAAATCCGACAACAGAGATTGTGGCGGTGGCGATCATGGGGTGAGCTGGCTTGGCGGCGAAGGCGGTACAGCTGGCAACAAGGCGGTTAGCTTGTGACATCAGGCCGTATCTGGTGCGCCATATAATGCGTTGTAATGAACCCCGGATGCTGTGATTTGGCATTGGTCTGAACCCTGAACCCAAACTCTGTCTGTTTTCCCCAAATCCAATTGTTGTTCTTGCTGCTCCCCTGTCTGAAACTCTGTTATCTCCCCCAAATTCCATTCAGTTATCGGCGAATCCTTTGTGGTTCGTCACACTCATCTATTACCATTTTTTTTTCCGCGATCGGGCCGTTCACCCGTGTTTCATTAAAAGGAGGAAAACCAAATCCAAATCCTATTACAATCTAGCCACTTGATGTCGAGTGGACATCTGAAGAAACGAAGACAAAAGAAACAAAGTAAATCAAGAGTACAAATTGGCCAACCGGCCGAAGCAGCAAACCGCGGAGCTAGGAGAGCATACTAAAGCATGAAACTCTGTTGCGACCAAACGTTGAGTACCGGTAGAAGCGTTTTGAAGCCCGCTTGAATCCATAGGTCCGCTTCCTGAGCAACTTGCCGAGCCAACTGCGGCACCGATGCAGAAACTTGTCTGAAAACACGTGCATTGCGCTCCTTCCATAGACACCAGGCGATCAGCAGCACAGCGGAGTCGAAGGCCGGGTGCAGAGCCTTGTCGGGGCGTCGTCTTTGGTGTACCCACCAGGTCGCTACGTCCTGCTCGGCCATAGGCGCGAGGGATTGTAGCCGTGCCCGGCCGGCAAAGAAGTACCAAAGTTCCTCGCCACGACACAACCGGTGACTAGGTGATCGCAGGTCTCGTGTTCCTGCCCGCATAGAGCGCAGCGCCGTCGTCTTGAAGGCCATGGCGAAAATGTCCGTCCCCTGTCCATAGTCGCCGGTGTAGAAGCAACCAGAAGAAGAAACGGACTCTGGATGGAGCCTTGGTAGGCCATAGCTGCTTGGCGCCGAGCATAGTTGTGCCTCCACTGAAGAACGCCTGATAGGCTGAAGAAGCTGTGTAGTTTCCGGACTTCGACCATTTCCAGATGAATCGATCAGACTGCAACGGGTCGAGCACCACCACACGGACAAGTTGCCAGACACGAAGGTATTGGCAGATCACCTATGTCGTGGGCGCCCCCTGTATGTCATCAACCCAACGATTGTTGTCCAAGGCCACTCTAACAGTTCTCTTCTTCCCCGCCCGCGAGATGGCCGCGAAAAGATGCGGCGCAAAGGAGCTCAGACGGCCGACCGGTAGCCAGGACTCTGTCCACATTAGAGCCGAGCACCCGTCTCCGATGACCACTGACATGCTCGCAGCAGCCATGGCCTCCACTGATCTCTCTTGTTTGTGTGGCAAGGACGCCCAGCAGCTGTCTGGACGTGTTCTGGCAAGCCATGTCCATCGTAGTCGCAGCGCTAGGCCAAAGAAATGGAGGTCCAGGGTGCCGAGTCCACCTTGACAAGTCGGCCGGCACACCACCGGCCAGGCAACCTTGCATTTACCACCCGAAGCGACCAAGGCATCCAGCCCACAAGAATGCCCGACGACGTTTATCAATCTGGCTGATCCCCCACTTAGAAAGACAGCAAGAGATTGCAAGGTGTGTTGGGATAGCAGATAGTGTCACCTTTGTTAGTAGAACACGGCCGGAGTTTGTTAGCAAACCTGCTTTCCTTGTTGGTTTTCTTGCCGCGACCGCGTCCACCAAGGTTTGCTCATCAACACGCCGTAGTCGCTTTAAGGCAAGTGGGACGCCAAGGTAACGACATGGGAATTGGGCTACCGGGCATGGGAAGAATTGTGCAACCTCATCTATTACCATGCCCGAAGAGGCAGAGGCCGGGGCCACCGGCACGCGACTACTTGCATGCGAAGCGGGCGCCGCTTCGGGCCGCCCTACCCCGCCTCCTCGCCAGCCGCCCGCGGTGCGCCCTCGGCTTGCCGCTGCAAGGTCGCCGTCTGCGCTGTTGGTATAAATTAACGCAAACAGAGAAAATCCGCAAGCGCACGGATACCGGTGTAGCTTTCACCCGGGAGTATTCCAAGGTATCGATTTTTACCGGGGACGTGAAGTGTACTAGAAAGTCTCAAGGTCACCCAAGGATAACTGATAGGAGGTATTTTTGGTAGGAAGAGAGGGATTCTCCAAGGTATTCTAAGTTGTTCAAGATCAGGATACTATCTTTCACTTACTATGGAGCAACGGTACCTTTCTGATCCTCGAATAAGACTGGGAAGGGGTGATCAGGGGAAGGCCGCCAAAAAGCTCTACGAAACACCAACCTATACGTGGTGGACTACAATGGCCTGACAGAGCTGTCACCTCTGGGGCTACCACAACTATCCGTAAGATTGGGAGCAAACTCAGGTAAACCTAGACACCACGTCTACACTAACATTTACTACTCTAATCTAGATCTTAAGACTAGAGCACTCAATACGAGCGGAGATCAAGTAAGCAAAATATAATAAGAACTTAATCAAGAAGAAAACATAGAATTAGTAAATGAAGAACCTGGATGTAACTCGATGAAGAATTAGATCCGTAGAGGTACAAAGTCGAGGAGAAGCTGACAAGTCCAGCTTCTCATCAAAGCTCTCACCTCTCCTCTCTCCTTATTTTCTAATAGCTAAACCTAAGAGAAAAATCCCTACAAGGGACCCCTCTCTTGATCTAATGATAATAATAATGAATTAGGGTTTCACCCTGGGAGCAGGGGGTCTGCTTATATAGCCCTAGCCGATGAACGAGGACCCTTGGATCAAACCGACCTTGAGCAATGGTGTAGATTCAACCTCAATGTCGGTTAGGAACCGACCTAAAAAGATGAGGCTGACATGTGGGCCCCACCTGGCGGTCGCCAGAGCCATTCCTGGCGATCGCCAGGACTCTTCTGTCCCTCGGCTTCTCGTTTCTTCTGGTGTTTTCTGATGTCTTCTAGAATGTTTTGCTTTGGATTTTGGATTGAAATTCGTCATGGACGTCTCCTCATCGTATGGGGTGCAAACTCTGGGCTTTTACCTGCATTTACCTGTTAAGTCCCTGAAAAGATATAAATCACCAAAACTTATGAAACTATGTCAGTAAAGCCCCTAGTTTATGTATATATTCATTTTATACCCTTATTTCATGTTTAGTTGAGTTATAAATATATAGCTTAAGAGGTGTCAACAAGCACCCCCAAGCTTACCCTTTGCTAGTCCCTAGCAAAGCCAAACTTAGCAATGGATCGGGAGTTGCTACAACGCTTTCACGCCTCAAAAGTACACATGCTTTCAAACAAAATTTCTCTCCAAATAAGAATAAACTGTTCAACTTTTAACTTACCCATATTACCTTTAACCATGGAGCTTATAGCCTTTTCTTGGGATCTTAAGCAATTGAAAGATAGAACAATCAAGTCAATGCACCATATCTCAAACTCTTTGTTCAACTGTCATTCTGGAGTTTTTACAAGTTTTCGAAATAAAACTCAAAGTTCCCGGTATGACTCTCTCAAGTCTCTCATTTGTGGTATTTGTGGATCCTCACTAAGGCAACAAGGTTGTTTTGCCTTTCTCTCATAATATGTGGTATTTTTGGCTAAGGCAGTAGGACACTATGCCTTCTTCTCTCTCACCCTATATCTAAGGCTTATATCTGGAGCTCATAGGTGGGAGAAAACTAAATCTACTTACTAAGCATATATTGTAAATTCAAGCAATGGATCCAAAGTCACGAGTCACACTGATCAAATGGTGCATGTGTCCGGTGGTAGATGAATAATGAGGGTGAATGCGATGAGATGTATCTAATGAATGAGGAGAAAGCCTAATTCTACATTTGCTCCTTGAAGGATCTTCTCTCTTTGGAATCTTGAATATTTATGAGAATCTGGGTTGTATACTCTTTCTATATATATATATATATATATATATATATATATATATATATATATATATATATATATATATATATATATATATATATATATATATATATATATATATATTCATGGAGAGGCGGGCATCTAAGTACCCATTGTTTTCAAATGGACACTTGTCCATTTTTTTAACTCTCCTTTATTCACTCTTTTTCTCTCTCTTTTTTTTTTTTTTTTTTTTTTAACTACAACCCAAATCTCTTTTGTAATAACTTTTGAGAGATAGACAACAGTAATGGAGCTTTGTAAGATGTTGGTCGGATGGAATATTTTTGGTTGCTCTATCCCGGGATAGGAGTAGAACATTTTTGGTGGATATAGTGGATGCAATATGGATGTTTGTGGTGTAGATGGTAGATACGTACTTCCAGGATGGAAGTAGCATATGAGTGGAGTGGAGTGTACATGATCAGTGTTGGTATTTGATAAGCCTACGTAAATATTTATAATTTGTATAATCCGCAGCGACGGATACCGGTGAGCACTTCACCCGGGAGAGGGTTTAATATCGAATCCACGGGGGAAACGGGTGAGGGAGACTACGATCTAATCTTAACCCGGAGTAGCACAAGACTTAAGAAGGTTGAGATAGCAGAAAGGATTACTAAGATATCTAATTCTTATCTTGGTAAGCCATGTTGATATTATCCTTATGGGGACGTACTCAAAGGAAAGCAGGGACGAAACATGTAATCCTCCGGCAACAGAGTCCTGCTTGGCCTAACCAACGGGATGTGGAATCCAAAGGAATCAATGGTACTGTCACTACCACGAACTACCACGCTCCAGAAGGTAGGGTGCATCTAACGAGATACCCGAGTCCAAACACCACATTTGCACTACGAATATTACTCTAATCTAGGTATCAGATTAAAGTACTCAAAAGAGACTCGTAGACCAATAAGAACAATATAAACAATATTACTTACTAAAAGAAGAAGTAGATTACCAGAGTAACTCCAAGTGTAGGTTAATTTCCACCGAGGTACAAATTGTGGAGGTAGCACCGACAGGCCGGTACCTCCTCCGGTCCCTTCCCTCTCTCTATTTCTCTTGTTCTAAAGACTAGATCTATCTAGATCTAATCCCCTCTTGCATGCTAACTCTTCTAGTTCTAGTTGTCTAGACCTAGAGGGAGACTCAGGGTCTAAGCCTATTGATACTAAATAATAATGAATTAGGGTTTCACCCTGGGGTCAGGGGGTCTGCTTATATAGCCCTTGGCGATGAACAGGGACCCTTGGATCAAACCGACCTTGAGCAACGGTATAGATACAACCTCAATGTCGGTTAGAAACCGACCTAAAAAGTTGACTGGATTTGGGCTTCAACTCCTGGCGGTCGCCAGTAATGGGCCTGGCGATCGCCAGGGCCTTGTGTCACAACGAGTTCTCCCTCCTCCTGGTGTCTTCTGGTGTCTTCTAGGATGTTTTAGTCCACTTTTTGGATTGAGTTGCCTATTAATATTATGCTATAACAGGTGTCAACAATCAGTATGACAAGTTTCTAAGGGTCGACAAAGATTTAACAAACTCAATGCAAAGCAAGCAGCCTATATATATGTCAAAAGGTTTTCCTAATCTAGGGAGCATGTATATATGACTGTGGTAGGAGGTTCAACACTCTTGTCACACAGGAACTTATCATGTGCATTTTAAATTTTCAAAATAAGTCTCCAGAAATCTAGTATCAATAGGAGTAAGATCAATAGCAGCTCAGACTTTCATATATCATATCCGTCAATTATCTAGACTTTAGAGCAAGCAATTTGCAACCCACAGGTTTCGTGTTCAGAGTAAATCTCAAGTCAAAATAGTTTTACATTTAAGGCTCAAGAGAAATTAAGCTTGAAAGCTAGGCACTGAAAAGGAATTACGGCAGAGCAACTATTCATCATCTCCATGTTGGCAAATTTTAGGGTTCATTTTAGTTGAGCAAAAGCAAACGGGTGTACACTCTCTTTTAATCATTTATTCTCATACTCTAGTAAAGACTCTTTAAGTGACTAGACTTTATAAAACTAGACTCTTATCAAATCCTTTAGAAAACTAAGCAAACCAAATATTAGCTAATATATAATAGAGATACTTATCGTAATAACTAGGGGTGCCCTCCCCCAAGCTAGATTGATGTGTCAGGTTGTTGATGATGTGGAAGTTGAGGTAGATGGTGATGATGGTGTCAGCCTATCATGTCTCTCTCCCTTAAATCCTACAAAACTCAAATAGACAACAAAACTTGTGGAACAGGTTAAGCATTAGTGGTTAGCCACGTAAGTTTTAGTTGTCTAGAGCTTTTTATATTGGTTCATTAAATTGCAAGAATTCAATCACGTCAATTTCTTCTAAGTTTTCTGGTTCTAGAAAAACTTTTAAATGTTGGCCATTTACCTTGAATACGTTACCTGTATCATCCTGAAGTGTGACTGCGCCATGTGGTGCAACTTCAATCACTTGGAATGGACCTTCCCACTTGGTTCTAAGTTTTCCATGACCAAAGAGCTTCACTCTTGAGTTGAATAGTAAAACTTTATCACCAGGATTGAACTCTTTGTGCTTGATTCTCTTGTCATGCCATCTTTTTGTTCTCTCTTTATAAATCTTGGCACTATGATAAGCCTTTTCTCTCCATTCCTCTAGCTCGAAGATTTGCATCTGTCGATTCTTGCCAGCTAGATGGAGGTCCATGTTCCATTTCTTGATTGCCCAATGTGCTCTGAATTCTAGTTCAACAGGCAAGTGGCATGTTTTTCCATATACAAGCTGATAAGGTGACATGCCTATGGGTGTCTTGAATGCAGTTCGATAGGCCCATAGTGCATCATGAAGCTTGTACTTCCATTTCTTCCCCATCTCATCTACGGTCTTTTGTCGAATGTTCTTGATCTGCTTATTTGATGTCTCAGCTTGACCGCTTGTTTGAGGATGGTAGGGAGTAGCAATATTGTGTTTGACTCCATATTCTGTCAAGAATTCTCTGAAGGACTTGTCAATGAAATGTGATCCTCCATCACTTATGACCAATCGAGGTGTTCCAAACCTTGGGAATATTATTTCATGAAACATCTTCTTGGCATGCTTTGAATCATTGGCTCGACATGGCATTGCTTCTACCCACTTGGACACATAGTCAACTGCCACCAAGATATATTCAGCATCTCCAGACCTTGGGAATGGTCCCATGTAGTCGATTCCCTAGACATCAAACAACTCCAGTTGAAGGTTGTTCATAAGTGGCATTGCATCTCGAACATTGATGTTCCCATGCTTCTGACATCTAGCGCATCTTTTCACATACTCCTTTGTATCTTGGTACATTGTTGGCCAATAGAATCTGCTTTGCCAAATCTTAGCATGTGTACGGAATACTCCATAATGTCCTCCATTTGGTGATGCATGACATCTGTCTATGATTTTCAAGCCTTCTTCAATTGGGACACATCTCCGTAGCAATCCATCGAAAGCGGGGCTTCGATAGAGATATGGATCATCCCACAAGTGGCAGCGAGCTTCATACTTGAGTTTCCTTTTATCCTCTCCTGGTTCTATATAACCTGCAACCATATAATTCACAATATTCGCGTACCAAGGGTCGGAGTATGTTACCTTGAAGAGTGTGTCATCCCTTAGGTAATCATTAATAGGTAACTCATGTTCATTTTTATTGTGAAGCCTAGACAAATGATCGGCTACTGAATTTTCTACTCCTTTCTTATCTCTTATTTCTATATCAAATTCTTGGAGCAAAAGAATCCATCGGATCAATCGAGGTTTAGCATCTTTCTTAGTGAGGAGATATTTAAGAGCAGCATGGTCGGTGTAAATAATCACCTTAGCCCCCACTAAGTAAGATCTAAACTTGTCTATTGCAAAGACTACTACTAACATCTCTTTTTCAGTGGTAGCATAATTAAGCTGTGGTCCAGACAAGGTTTTGCTAGCATAGGATATAGCATAGTGCTTTTTATCCTTAGTTTGGCCAAGAACGGCTCCTACAGCAAAGTCGCTAGCATCACACATGATCTCGAAAGGCAACGTCCAATCAGGTGGTTGGATGATTGGAGCTGAGATGAGTGCCTTTTTAAGGATTTCAAAGGATTCATGGCACTCATTATCGAAGACAAAAGGTGCATCTTTGGCTAAGAGGCTAGTCAGGGGTCTAGCGATTTGAGAAAAGTTTTTGATGAATCGCCTATAGAACCATGCGTGGCCTAGAAATCTTCGGACTCCTTTTACATTCGTGGGAGGTGGAAGTTGTTCAATAACTTCAATCTTTGCTCTATCTACTTCTATCCCACGTTCGGACACCTTGTGCCCTAGCACTATTCCTTCTCGAACCATAAAATGACATTTTTCCCAGTTTAGGACTAAGTGCTTTTCTTCACAACGTTGTAAGACCTTGTCTAAATTCTTCAAACAATCATCAAAGGTTTTGCCATAGACGGTAAAATCATCCATGAACACCTCCATAATCTTTTCAATCATTTCAGAGAAGATAGACATCATGCACCTTTGGAAAGAAGCTGGAGCATTGCACAAACCGAACGACATTCGTCGGTATGCATAAGTTCCATACGGGCATGTAAAAGTGGTCTTATTTTGATCATCAGGGTGGATTGGGATTTGATGATATCCAGAATACCCATCAAGGAAACAAAAGAAAGAGTGTTTTGCAAGCCGTTCCAACATTTCATCAATGAAGGGTAACGGGAAGTGATCTTTCTTTGTTGCCTTGTTAAGTTTCCGGTAGTCAATGCACATACGCCACCCTGTGACAGTTCGTTGAGGAATGAGTTCATTCTTCTCATTCGTAACAACTATCATTCCTCCTTTCTTTGGGACAACTTGGACAGTACTAACCCACTCGCTATGTGGCACAGGATAGATAATCCCGGCGTGCAAAAGCTTAAGAACCTCTTTCTTAACAACCTCTCGCATAGCGTTGTTAAGCCTCCGCTGTGGTTCCCTTGAGGGTAATGCATTAGGATCAATAGGGATACGATGCATGCAGAGTGCGGGACTAATCCCTATGAGGTCTTCAAGTGAGTAGCCTGTGGCTGATTTATGTCTTTCTAAGACAGTGACAAGTTTATGGGTTTCTTCATGGGAAAGCTTGTCACTTATAATGATTGGAGTTTCTCGGTTATTATTAAAAAAAACATATTTCAGTCCCGGAGGAAGGGGTTTTAACTCAATTGAGGGTTGTTGTGGCACCTTCGTTTCGTCTAATTCAATTGGCTCAGCCAGCTCTTCCTCTTCTTCAATGAAGTGTTCAACATCGAAAACTGGTTCGACCATCTCTACTAGATGTGCCATTAAGACATCCTCAATAGGATCTTGTTTAGGCTTAGGTTCTACTATCGCATTATGTGAGTGCGAGTGAGACAAATGATAGGAGAATTTCCTAGCTTTAAATCCAAGAGACCTTGTTTTGGTCTCTCTTGAAAAAGTGTTCCTAAAGGTACACCAATCAAGAGGGACATGTCTGAGATGTCATAGGTGTGAAAATCTAGACGATACTCAGAGCCTCTTATGCGCAAAGGAATAGATCTCATGACCCCATAACTCTCGAGTGTTACTCTAGAAGGAGTTCTTAAAAGTTTATGAGATGGGATCAGGGTCTCGTTGGGAATGAGCTCTTCAGCTAAAGACTTTGATATTATATTCATCCCAATAGTAGGGCTATAGTGAACCTCAATGGTCGTATTCTTTAGAATACAAGTTAGAACTTCTGAGGGGGCAATGATTCGGGCTACCTCAGAGGATAACTCCGTTTCTGCCAACCACTCACGGCTCATGATGGCTGTTGACACCTGTTATAACATAATATTATTAGTCAACTAAACATGAAATACGGGCATAAAATGAATAATCACATAGACTAGGGGCTTGACTAACATAGTTCCACGAGTTTTGGTGATTTATATCTTTACAGGGATTTAACAGATAAAAGCAGTGAAAAGCCCGAAGAGTTTGCATCCCATACGATGAGAAGACT
>JADLZK010002161.1:0-128247 GCA_015847255.1 Hyparrhenia diplandra | reverse complement strand
ATGCAACGCAATCGATCTCAAGATTTGAGGCGATAGATGCGTACGTACCGTGTCATCGATGTAGGCAGCCCAGAAGCGAGCAAACGACGCGTTCGTAAGGGTCGGCAGGGAGGAGGGACGGACCGGTGCCGGCAAAGGCCTCGTCGATGTATTGCAGGATGACCCGCGACTCGCAGACAGGCTTCCCGTTGTGGATGAGCACGGGTACCTTTTTGTGGACGGGGTTGTACTTGAGGAGGAGCTCGCTCTTGTTCCTGAGATCCTCCTCGATGTACTCGTAGCTCAGGCCCTTGAGGCTGAGAGCGAGTTGCACCCGCAGCACGAACGGGCTCGACCACAAGCCGAGCAACTTCAGGTCGTCTCGTCCGGCCATTGTTGGTGCAGGGTTTCACTAATGTTCTTGGAGTAACTTTTTTTTTTTTCGTTGGCGTAATTCTAGGTGATTGGGAACGGAAGGGCCGGGGAGTCTATATATACAAACACACAGCTAGCATGCATCATCCCTCTGCTAAGTGCTAATGTAAGATGAGAAAGCTTTTTTGTTTGCCCTGAATTGTAGCATCTCCCACGTTAATTTTACAGATTGTTAGAGGCCCTTGCTCCTCGGACAGGGTGGCAATGGTGAGCAAGAACCGATGCCGGCAATCAATTAATTTAAATTTTTGGTCAGGTGGCGATGACTATGATGAGTTCATTACTGACGACAGAGTAATTTTGCAATCGGATCCAACTTGAAACAGACATAAAACACTTAAAACATCATCGTCGACGTATGTCTAGACAATGTGTACGCACTAGGTGTGCTAATGTATTTTGTTCCCAGCCTTATAAGGAAATGCTAGTTTTAGAGTTTGCAAGACTAATACAGCCCTTGTTTGCAAGAATAATACAGCCCTTGGACCTGCATGCGGTACCCCTTGATGAGTATTATTATGCTATCATTAGGAATGGGCTTCGTGCGGGCCTTGTCTCCCTCCCCTTCTACAAAGAAGACCCATTTGGTCCTCTTCCCCTTCTTATTCTCCTTGACCTTCTAGACCTTCTAGCTAGGCCTGGGTTGGAGTTGCTCCTACACCTGTCTTCGGCGACGTGCCATGGCCAAGCCATGTTGGAGCTGATGCATCCCTCTGCTCCACCTCTGTAGGAAGGTGAGGTCTTCTACCACCTCCAGATGGTTGCGCTTGCGCAGCGCGTAGACCTGCCCACGCTTTATGTCGACAGGCACATTTTGCTGAGGAAGCCTCTGTATAGCTCGGTGACCATGAGCAGGACCTCCATGGGTATTTCGCACACGGGTCACGATACCAATCCCGAGATGCCAAATGTCCTAGTGCGCTGGCGCTTTCTGATTGTCTCCTCCAGGTAGTGGACCATATAGCTCCTCTGAATCTTGTGGCTTTGCATAATTTTTCTTCCTCAATTTTACTTGGCCACTGGCTTTGCATAATTTTCTTCCTCTCAATTTTACTTGGCCACTTTCCTTGCTACTCTGTGGTACTCCCTTCCCGTCCTAAAAAGAGTGTCGTTTTTTACTTTTCGTAGATCGTGTTTGACCGCTTATCTTATTTAAAAATTTGTGTAATTATAAAATAGATAAATCAACATTAAAATATCTCCAATGATAAATAAATAATAATAAAATCAAAAATATTTATAAAACTTTTTAAAATAAGACGGACGATCAAACATGATGTATAAAAACCGAAAAACGCCCACTTTTTTTTTAGGGAAAATAAAAGACATTCTCGCTTCTCGAGAAGTCAACGTTTTTAAAATGTCGGCAATTATATATTAAAGTATATAAATATTTATGTTAAGTAATTAGTATCATCGGAAAGATCTTTAAGTCTAGTTTTTTAACAAATTTATTTGAAAATTTAAATGTTTAAACGTATTTTTTCTACAAACTTAGTTAACATTGAAAAAGTTTGACCGACACGCTTCCCATAAGCGTCGTTTTATTTTGGGACGGGAGGGAGTAGATATGATTCGAGGACCCAAGCTGGACATGTAGTCTCCGGTGATCCCATACATATGCAAAATGCAATGTTGCTGTGAGAACAACATTCTATATATTTTTAAGCAAAGCGGATGTTTTATTTTTCCAAGCATGCCTACTATAGTAATATATTGTTATTATTATCTATTATTTACTCTATAGATTCCAAGCACAGCGGATACCTTTTATTATCAAGTGTTTTATTATTTATTATCAGCGTTTTCCATAATCACAGGTAACCAATCCACTACCAGATTTTGAAACCCCCAGCTCAGCCATCGTTTTTATAATTGATCTTGTTTGTCCATTCTTCTGCAACACAATTGTTCCCCATTTCTTCTGTCATGATAGCTCACCATCCCAACCTCTCTGAACAAAGGATTACATATTCATAAGATAACTAAGAACCTCCCAAATTATGTAGCTGCAAGCATGAACTGATTAGATATACACTATGCTCGTCCTGTCCCCGTCGTAGCGCTGGTAAACACCTTCTGCTAGACCTGCAAGGGGGGCGGTTTGGTGCGCACCACATCACGACCCTCCGCTCCTTTACGATTGAAAAAAGGTTCAGGGTCGAACCGTCCCTGTCGCACCGTGTTCTAAACTAAAAAATACATAACACATTTACAACAACTGAAATGAGCTTACAGCTACCCATGAACCAATTTGCCATGAATACAATGTAGCTAATCAAAAGCAACTGAGATTTTGATTTGGTTATTACATTAACGACGACATACTATTATAATGGTAAGCTTCAGAGTCAAATACCTTACATATACTATTATAATGGTAACCTTCAGAGCCAACTCTAGTTCAGTACCTACATACCGACGACAGACAGATTTTACGGTCATGCCAATTACCCAACTTCTTGTCGCCACTAAACCAGGATGATTCCACAAATCCAAGAGTGCTTCATCCCTGTCAAAGAAACAAATCTGCGATTAGTGACTGCCATTACTCTGACTTGCTTTTAGCCAAATTTATAGTACGCTGTCACAACAGATAATAAGATTGAACATAACACCATTTCAGGTGCAAGATTCACAAGGGAACAGAAAAGCTCGTGTGTTTGCTAATATTCTCTGTACCTACAAAGTTCTCAGATGAAAAAGTTGAAGAGATGGAAATCCACTACTCATCAGAACAGAAAACTTGGGTCAAAACTCTATCATGCATGTCGAATTGCAGACTGACTATTGCTCCTCGAGGAGTAGAAGATTTCATCCATTGCTGAATCGACAAGACTTGACAATTACTTTTTCATAGCATGAAAAGGAGACAGAAGACGACTTCCATTCTAGAACATATAAATAAGATGTCAGGCGTTAATTAGTGAATCCCTACCAAATAGAGGCAACAAGGAGAGCAAACAATCGAAAAGGATCCCAGGTTAACTACAGTCATTGACATGTCATATGGACTGAATTGCAGAAACAATTATTTGGTTCGTTATTTTCAATATATTTGTTTATTCATGGCACCTTTTTTTTTTGTTTTGCTTAATGATTTGTGATATTGTGCATTGTACCATGTGAACTTAACCTGATCAAAAGTGGGACTTTTCTTCCCTATATTTTGTTGTGAGAGCTCAGATCTGAATTGACTGAATTAGGATCAAACAACAGTTGCATTTGTAGGCATGCTGATACAGTATTTGATGGTTAGATTCTAGCCTTCATACATAAATCACTTCGATTGAGTGTATGATAAGATTAGATCAATAGATACATAGCTGCAAGGTCGCCGCGATCATTTAACTCAAGCTATAGAACGCCACTTTTTATTAAAAAACATGTCACTACTGTTGGTAGGAAAATGCTTTGGTTACAGATGCTGTTGTAGCTTATAGTTTCAGCAATAAAATTTGTACTTTCCCCAAACTTAAAATTTTTAAAACTAACACTACTTTAATTTGCAGAGGATATTTGGAGGTGTCAACACAGGTAAAGACCATCTAATTAAAGGCAATAATAATTGAGACAACCTGGTTAGTGGTATCGCAGCATAATTTTGAAAGAGGAGAAGAAGGAACCAAGTGAGGACAGTGAGATTGCAGCATGTGTGACGGATGACGTAGTCTGCCTTGCTTTCACTGCAGTCCTGCTCTCTTCGGCGAGCAGGTACCTCCACTCATTAAATCAATTTATTAGTAGACACACATTCGGGGTGACCTGTGCTGGTTAGGCTAATGGTATGGTTAGGAATGCAAATTGTTAGTTGGCTGCCTATTTTCAGTTAATGGTAGGCACTGTGCAGAGAACATACTGTGTAGCATATGTTTATATTTCCTAGCTTTATTCCATTCTCTTCATTCTAAGTCTTTTGCCTTATACTCTCAGGAACAATAGCTATATTAAGGAAATTATTACTGGCCACTTGATGCAAGTAGCAGATTTTTTTTGGGTGTTATATCATTTTAAAAGGGCGTGACTTTACAAAGAGTATAGTTGAACAAGATGTATCACAAACCTTTAGCACCATAGAGGTTAAAGGCGACAAGCTCTTTCTGGTGAGCTTAATGGAATGCAGCTGAAGCTCTAACTTTTATTACATTTTTATTCCAGTTTTGCAGTAGAGCACACACCAACAGACTAACATTCCAAACTCTGGGGTTTATTGTTTCAGAAAAATAGATTTAGGTTAACCTATCCTTTGCTTCTCATTTTTGGCTTCATTATAAAGCAGTGGAAGTTGTTGTGAATTCCTCTGAATGAAGGAGAAAAAACATAATCCAAGTTATATGCAGTTATAGTGTCGTTCTTGGTCCAAAAGGCATAAGCAGGTAACATGCTTCAAATTTGGGGATAAGTGGTACATAGCAATGTTTGCGCTCTGCATTGCTTCTGATGCAGGTTGCTTATGTTCTGTATGTTTCCTAACCAGATAATCATAAGTCAGATACTCTCAGAATTTCGAAAGAGCTGTGCACCACTTACCTCAAGGTCATATCAAGATCTTGTCGGATTAATTGAAAGGCAGAGCTACCAGTACATTAAAAAAAAATGAAACTAAACTGGTGGATGATGGAGGCCTTTGGTTAAGTCACTATCGCTATGTTCCCGAGGAAGTGAGGGAGCTCTCAAAGGTTGTCCAGAAGAAGATTAGGACCTCTGATGTTGGTGTACCATCCAGTAAATTGTGATTGCATTCATGTGATCTATAGCAGCATTGTCCCTCATCTATTAAGAATGCCAATGAAGTGTTATGTTGAATAATATAATCATTGTAGACATCCAAACCATTGTAGCCACGGATGTCAATAGTGGTCTAATTATGTGATTATCTTAGACCAATGATTATATGTACTATAATTTTGTTGTAGTAATCAAGACTAGATGTTTATATACAATTATAATTAGTATTACTCTATACATCAAACAAAGTCCGTATCAACTACAATACTAAAAACATAATACTGGCACTGTGTGGCAACACCGCGTACCTTTCTAGTGTCCATGGAAGAGGATTTGCAGTCTTGGGCCCCTTAAGGTGCAAGGTTTTCATTTGGTTTGAGGTCCTTGCTGTTGGATGGCTGATAGTCTATCAACGCTGGGACTACTTCACTACCACACCCAGCAGCATGTCTACTTTGTAATAAGCCCCAGAAACCATTAACTATATGTGTGATCGCAACCCAAGGGAAGTGTGGTTCACTGTTTTTCAGAAATTTGGTTTGCATTCTCTCACCACAGGATGTTAATTCCTTCTCAGGATGGTGAAACGAAGGGTTCGAACAAGGAGCACCAGAGAGGCCTCTACACTATAATCATTTTTGGTCGCTTGGGAAATTTGGGAACACTGTAACGTCCACATTTTTAACAATGTTGTCCAAGGTACTCTTTATTCCTAATGAAATGACAGGCACCTCTCCAGCGCCGCTCGATGGAAAAATATACATAGGATACGCAAATGATAAAACGTCACAAGAAAGCAATATTAATGATCATTCATGTATCATTACATCATACTAGTGGAGCACTTTAACAGATTATAGCACATAAGGGTCACATGGTTATGCAGTTGAAATGAAAAGAAAGCATCTGCATAAGCATTGTTTGCACTTGTTGGCTAGGTAGTGCTTGTATGGCAATAAATCTTAGGCAATGCCAGCTCACCTGGCATCTCATTTTGCATCCCAATCCTTCAGCTTCTTACTTCCCTTTGGTTTAGCAATAGGCATTCATGCCAGCCATTTTTGCATTATACTTTGCTCGCAGAGGCCCATTTGTTGACCATCTGAAAAATCATTAAGAAATTATTAGTCCAGACTCAGTACAGATGTTTTCATGTTATAAAAGACCAACATACAGCACCACAGAAATTGTTCAAAACAATTCAATTGATAAATATGTACTAAGCTTTGAGGTTTTGACAAATTAGCAGATCAAAGAAGTGCACTCAAATTCTGTCTCAAAAAGCTACAGTAGTTATCTCAGGGGCCTCTCCATTGGACTTCCTAATTAAAAGCATTCAAAATAATTTGTCTTGAGGCCATCGAAATTTAACTAACAAATTAGAAATGAAAGCACTTACCAAAAAAAAAAAAAAAAATAAAAAAAAACTGAATAATATCACAAGAGTAAATAACAATGCTATCGACATATGTACTTACGGTGCATTCCAATCTGTAGTGTCCTCATTAACAAGATGTGTCCATTTAGTTCTGCCACTGCGCCCGAAATGTTTAACTTGCATGACCTTGGGCAGGATGCTCTTATCCATCTTATCTTCTCCAGTGGGTTCAGAGAAATCCCGGGTGTAGATATCTTCTTTACCAGCTGACTGGATAACATCATCAGCACCTTCCTGGAAGAAGGCACCTTTGTGGTAGTACTTCTGCATAAATTTCCACTTCTGTTTCGTGTGGCGAAGTGGCTTCGGATTCTTCCGCTCCCATTCCCGACGCTCCTCCTCTGTCATGTTCCTGACCTTCTCGATCTCCTCCTTCTCCTTCAACCTCGCATCCCTTTCCTCCCTGTCCCTCTTAATTCTGGCTATTTCTCTGTTCTTCCATGCCTCATACTCCTCTGCTTCATTCAACTCATCGTCTGTATCAACATCCTCAATGTTAGCCTCTTCATTCAGTGCCTTCTCAATGTGCTCCTCTTTTCTAATCTCTTCAACCACAATCTGTTTAGTCTCGACCTTCCTAGCCTCCAGCCTCCTCTTGACCAGCTCCTCAAGCTGCCGCTCCTCCTCCTCCAGCCGTTCACGCTCCGCAATGGTGTCCCTCTGAGATTTTGGTATGAACACCGGCTTCACCATCGCCATGCCCGTCTGCTCATCCTCAGAGTCCGTCTCGTACTCCGACTCCTCCTCAGACTCCTCATCCTCCACGGTTCCTCCTCTTCCTGAGGAAGCAGCTCTTCCTGCTCCCTGAGCAGCTGCCTCTCCTAATCCTCCTCCTCCTCTCCTCCTGTGCCTCCCTCATCCTCCTCGTCGATGTCAGCCTCCTGCCTCTCGTTCTCCCTCCTCCGCGGTCGACACAATCTCCGCCTGCCGTATCCTGCGGTGATCTGCCCTCAGCTCCTCCTTATTCTCCCTTTTGAGTCTCCCGCGGGCGGGCGGAGCCGGGCGGTCATCCTTGACCGGGACATCGCCGTCGTCGTCCTTGGGGAACGCCTTGTCGACTCGTGTCGTCCTGAGATCGACGTCCTCATCAGCGTCATCAGCCCACTCAGGCGCCTTTCCCGGCCAGTACCGCTTGACCTTAGTCTGGCCAATCTTGCCACGGAGCTTGTCGCGCACCGCGATGGCCGCGTCGCTCACGCCGGCCGCCACAGACATGGCTGCAGTTGCTCACCGGTTCCCCACCCCTACGTTCTGGTCGACCTGCAAAGTAGACCTTGATGATGATCTGGGTCGTATCGACAGTAGCACACGGGTAGAGATAGAGATTTGTATGCGTGTATTTGGGTCAGATTCGAACTCCGGGCTGCGGAAAGGGAGAGTAAGGAACGGCGAGGAAAGGGGGAGGGAAGGGGCGTACCTGGTCACCTGGTGGATGCTGGTCGCCCCCACCCGCGAGGACGGGGGTACCTGAGATCCCGTACAGCGGCGAGTGGAGGCGGCTGGCGGCGGTAGTGGGCACCCCGGCGAGCACGTGGGGGACTCGGCAACTTCTGGCCCCCTCACGGACGAAATCCTATTTGCCCTGAAACCGCCCTCGAGTCGCCCTGCGGCGCCGAGACTGCTCAGGCTGGAAGCGGAGGCCTCAGAGGGGATGCGGATGGGGGCGCCGTTGGGTGCCGCCGACGCCGACGCCGAGCGCGGACGAGGACGACGGCAATGTGTTGCCGGAACCCTAGGACCTGCTCGAGTCGGCTCAATGGACGACGTGCTTGGGCGTCCGATTGAGTGAGGCCTTGTTCCGTTGGACCGGAAGCGGCCGGAGTCGAGGCTGGCCCAACCCCTACTCTTTTTATATTTATTTATTTTTGTTAAAGTCGGTGAACGGGGAAAAGAAGAGCAAAACTAAGCCCATCTGAGCGGGCCCAAGTTTGTGGGCTGTCAGAAACTTTCCACAAAATATACCAGCCCAACAGGCCAGCCCAGAAAACACTGCAAATTGCACGATTTAGAGGTGCATGGAGAAAAAATAGGGCCAATTATAACACTGACCCTATTTTTAAACTCTAATTCTGTGTTTGCCCCTAATTTTTTAACTTTGCATCATTGCATGTTTGTCCCTGCATTCAAAATCGAAGGCACAGTTTGCCCTTTTTTCTCGATGTCATGAACTGGTGATAAATAATGGAAAAGTAAAAATGTTTTGAAAAAATTTCCCTAAAAAAAAAGTTTTGAAAAAAGGAAAAAGACTACACTACCCCTTATCCAAATAATACGAACTCCTCTTGCCTTCTCCTCCTCCGCGGCGCTCGAGACCCGACTCATGTTCGATCCTGCCGTTGCCAAGGTTGGCCCGGCCCGGCCGAGCACGTCGGCTTTAGGGAGAGGGGGTGCGGCCGTGGGGTGCGTGGGTGCGGGGAGGGCGGCGACCGGCCCCCTAGCGGCGGCGAAAGTGGTGGGGGCGCGGCGGGCTAGCCCTACGGCGGGCCTACGGCCCGGAGGTAGCCAAAGAACCTGGGTGGCGGATTGGTTGTAATTCCTTTTTCCCCCTTTCTATCGCCTAATAAAAAGTCCGCAAAAAGCTTTTTGTTGCTTTTTTGAAAAAAAAAGTTGAATAGACCCTCTTTTGTTGGTGCTTAGACAAGGGACACACGGATCCAAGGACATCCCATATCGAATATTCACCTAAAATCTTGGGCCCCAAGTCCGTCTTTTTTTTGGACGAGGTATCCACTAGGGACGAGGTCATCCACTAGGGACACATGTTTGTTCCCATAAAAGAAGAGCGCCACAGGTGTGTCGGAGGAGAAAAGGAGAGAAAGTGGATTCTCGCTTGGTTCAAAGTTGAGACGCAGTGGGTGTGCTTTAGGGAAGCTCCTGGGATAGTTGTGGCCCTACGAGTGTGTGTGGGCGTGCTCCAAACCGCCACCATGTGGGTGAGGGCAAGCTCAACCCCCATCACCGCCCCTCTTGTGTGGTGAGAGGAAGAAGACGGCCAGAAATAGATGATGACGGATGGGTCAACATATGAGGAGGGTCATCCCACATTTAATGCTCCAAAACCCGAACAAAAAACACTCTTCTCAATCAAACAAATGATGAGATCATTTTGTTTCTAGATCTAAACCGAGATGGAAAGATCCCGGTCGTGGTCTAATACCACCGCCATAGTAATGTCACGGCTAATCTCGTGCTCAGATGGCCTGCTCCGATGGCCCGGGTTCTAGAGACAATGACACAAGATTTATACCGGTTCGGGGCAAATCGCTCCCCTAGTCCAAGTGATCACTATCCGAGCTCAAACGCTCATACCGGCGTAGTACAAGCGGGTCGAGAGAGGGAGAGGGCTCCCAAGTCTCGTGATTGAGGCTAGTGCCAATATCGAGTGGGTGTCGTCTTTGTGGAGAGTGAACCTTGTCGCTCGCCAGCAACCCGGAGGCCTACCTCCCCTTTATAGTCGCAAGGGGCGGGGGGAACATGAGCTCCCTCGGGTTGAGGACTTGAAGAAATAAAAACATATATGCGGGGCCGGTAGATGCGTGGAAGAGCTCTCGGATGAGCTCTCCGGCCGGGCGAGCTCCCTTCGGGCTCCCGAGTGCTTTGGGCGTCGAAATTGGTCGCCGCCGCACGCTGAATTGCGGTTTGGGGCGGTGGTCGGGGCCGCCTTGTCCCTAATCGTAGTTGGAAGACGTCTCCTCGGCATGGGGGCGCCCATACCGCCGATGGGAAGGCGTACCCAGGTGTACTGCGGCGACAATCAGAGAAAGTCATTGGAGCCGACGGGGTATGGCGAGGTGGTCGAATGACCTCTCCCAGAGCCGTGAAGCTCTACGTGGCTACGCTGTGTCGCCGGGAGTGGTTGAATTTGTCGGGGAGTTGTTGACCAACTCCCCGCACCCGGGCAGTTTCTTCGAAGGCAGCGGACGAGCCCTTAGCGGCGTCGCCATCGAGTGAGGTTCGGCCGCTGGGAGCTCGAGCGAGGCGGAAAGAGGTCCCCCGGCGAGGTCGAGTGTGATGAAGACGGGGAGCTCATCACGGGAGAGCTCGGTCGGGCGGGAAGGTGGATCTTCATTTGAGGAGCTCATTCAGGAGGGCCCCAGGGTGGCGGAGGCTTGCCCTTGTAAGGAGAGCTCGCATGGAGAAGACTTCGTGCACCGCGGTAGGACGCCTTGTCTTCGTGCGATCGGGGTCCCGGGGTCACATTTGACTTGAGAGCTCGCTTATGGGTATCCCAAACATCGATCCCCACGTTAGCCCCCTTGAGCATTTGGGGAGAGGCCCTCCCGGATCTTGTGTGTGAAGGGCGTTAGCCGTGGTGGGAACCCTAAATGCAGGATTTGATGTTTGTTCTGTGGGTGCGCAAGGAGCGCACCGGAGTGTAGTTCCCGAGGCTCCGTGGAACCGAGTAAGTTCTCGCGGGCTTTAGAATTAGGTGGCCTGTCGAACTGTTCCCCGTGATTGTTCACGGGCGGTGAGTCGAGCTCGATCTTGCCTCGCCGGGTCGAGATCGAGGTGCCTTCCGAGCTTCTTCCCGGATAGTCCGGTGAGGTCCCGAGCTCGTCGGCTCGTTCTCGTCCCGATCACCGGTGGATCAACCTCTCCCGGGTCTCGAGGCTCGACTTGAAGTAGTTCTCGAGCCCCAAAGATGCACTCGGCGAGGCGCCCTCATCGGTGAGGTTGAGCTCGAGAGGTCGTGACTCTCGACCGGGACGTGCCACGAGTAAAGCCCCGAGCCCTTTCGAGAGCTCGGCGTGGGCCGTCGATGCCGCTTTCGCAAGGCGTGCTCCTTGCTCCGGTGGTATCTCCGGGCGACCCTCGAGGCTCTCGAGCCGGAGTACGGCCTTGAACCACGAGGGCGGTGAGCTCGTGTTGCGAGCTACGGCTTCGAGCTCGACTTGGCCAGATTCTTGGCCGAGCTCTGGATTTTACCCCTGTGGTGTAAAAAATAGCCGTTGGGATCTTACCGCGGAGGTTTTTTACCATTGGTGGGGAGTTATCCCATTAATCTGCGCGATGCGTTCGGCTTCCCTGCAGTGTCGCTTGTGTAGCGTCGACCTGTCGGTGTCGATTGCGGGCCGGACGTGGTGCGTGGTGGGGCCCCACAGTTTCACCTTGTTGCCTCACTTGCGCCTAGCTCTATAAATAAGCGAGATCGGGAGCGGATTCACCTTCCCATCTCTTGCCTTCCTTCCACGGAGAGAGAGAAAGTTTAATCGCCACGCCGTGTTCGTAGATCCCATCTTCCACCTCCCCTCGCCACCGTGACCCGTTTCGAGACCGAGAGATGGGCTCGTGGGCTGCGTTCGGCCCGGCGTGAGGCGCTGACGAGGAGGTGCGGCGTCGTCGGCTGGTTGCCGTATCCAGCGGATCGGGGGTGGATCGTATCCCGCCGGCGTCCCGACGCGATTGCCCACCCAGCCGGCGGGTGCGTCGTCTCGTTCATCGCGCCTTCCACGAGCGCGGGCTCGGCATGCCCGCGGATGACGACTTCTTCCTACGGCTCGTCGCGTCTTTTGGGCATCGAGGCTCAAAGACCCACGTAAAACGGGTCTCGCTCCTCTCCGCCTTCACGATGCTCGCGAGAAGGGTGGTTGGGGATCCCCTCCCAAGCCGGAATCTTCAAACACTACATCTTGAGATTCGACCCATGTTTGGGCGGGGAGGCGGCCGGCCCGATCGTCACAGTGCCGGCGTGCGGGGGGAAGGTCCCGAGTCCTTCCCGGAGGGCGACTTCCCGCCGGCCAACCCCGGGTGGAGAGAGAGGAGTGGTTCTATCTTAAGAACGACCCCTCTCACCCCCCGCCGCGGTTCACCGGCCGCACCTTTGCCAAGGGAGCCGGCTATGGCGCGAGGGCCCGCACGACAACACCACGGAGCGGTGGAGGCGGCTATGAGCAAGATCAAGTTGCTCGGACGCTAGGGCGACGGTGAATCACATCATCGAGGCCCGGCTTAGCAAGGCGGTGGTGCCTCTTTAGCGTCGAACTCTCCTGGATGTGGGAGATGAGGGAGGAGGAGGCCCCGTTTGGGGGGCCGGCAAACGCCCCGGCCTCACCGTCGACCCGGGTGGAGTTTTGGATGAAGCAAGTGATGAAGACGGGGGGTGAGGGCGCCGGGGAGCCCCTAGATCCTCCTAATCCGAGAGACCTCTCAACGGTAAGTGCTCGTCGTCTTGCCTCGGCTCATTCCTTCATTGCCTTGGGTCTTCTAATGAGCTTGAGCTCTACAGGCCGGGCGTGGTGCGCCCTTTCGGCTCTCAACCCCCTCTTCCCGCGGAGCCGAGGCCGAGCATCCCGGCCGGCCCGCCAAGCTCTCGTTCGGGACGATCTAGGGGGCAGGCTCGTCCGGTGGCGTCGTGAAGCAAAGCGGCCGCTGACACCTTATATAGCATAAAATTACTAGTCAACTAACATGAAATAAGGGCTTAAATTGAATATCAACATAAGTCTAGGGGTTTAACTAACATAATTCCACGAGCTTTGGTGATTTATACATTTTCGTGACTTAATGGATAAATGCGAGAGAAGAATGGAGAAAAGTTCCTAATATACATCTCATACAATGACAAGACTTGACCGTGAAGTAACTCAACCCGAATTGTGGACTAAAAACATTCTAGAAGGTAGCAGAGGACACCGTAAGGAATAGGAAGTCCGTAACATTACGGACCCCAGCGGCCGCTGAAACCATTTAGGCCGCCCCCGTGGGTCCCACATGTCATCCTCTCCTTTCTAGGTCGGTTTACCACCGACTTTGAGGTTGTATCTACACCGCTGCCAAGGTCGGTTTGATCCAAGGGTTCACGCTCATCGCCAAGGCCTATATAAGAAGACCCCCCGACCCCGTGGTTAAACCCTAATTCATTACTATCTCATTCTATCTCATTATCTCTTAGTTGTAGAGGGTCCCTTGTAAGGATCAACTCTCTCTAAGAGATTAGTAAAGGACAATTAGACATGTAATTAGAAGTGGATTAGATCTAATTAGATCTAATCAAGAGTAAGAGTTAAGAAGAGATTAGAGCCATAGTCCTCATTAGAGACTAGAACTAATCTTGTTCCTAGAGTTAAAGTGTTGGTGATGGGAAGAGGCTGGCCGAGGAAGCACCGGACACATCGGTGACTCCTCTACATCTTGTACCATCGGAATCAAAAATAACACCGGTACTTGATTCTCGAGACTTCTATGGTGGATCAATTCCTTATTTGAGTAAGTAAATGTTCTTATTATTCTTATTGTTCACAACTCTTATTTGAGTACTTTAATGCGTAGGACCCTATAGATTAGAGGGGTAGCTTAGGTTTAGGCGTGGTGCCTAGGCCCGAGGTTGCTTGTGATGACACCTTATATTCCGGCCGTGTGGTAGATCGCGGGAGTGACAAGTCTGTTGAGTCCTTTGGAATCCACCCTCCGCCTATAAGACAAGTTGGGCATGTAAGTGCTTGGGAGGATTGCATGTTTCGCCCATGTTTTTCCTTTGGGTGCTTCCCTTTAAGACAATATCAACATATGCTTACAAGGATAAGAATTAGACAACCATAGAAATCTCCTTATCTCTTTATCTTCTTCGGTTCCTTGACTAATTTGCTTTCGGGATTAGTTATATTCATTAGTTACCTCACACCATCCTCCCTCGTGGATTCGATATTAAAACCATCTCCCGGGTGAAATGCTCACTAGTATCCGGATTAAACTGCGAATTATTATAAATATTTTGCATAGGCTTAACAATACCAACAAATACGAGGAGGTGGGAGCCCAGATCGGCCGGCGGGCGCCTTCGACGTCAGCGTGCCCTCGGCGGCGGCTGGGGGCTTCATCGGGGCCTGCGAGCTCGCCGCCCCCGGTGGTGGCCTTGAACGCGCGGTGCCCGCTCCGGCGCCCGCCGCCCTAGTGCCCAGCCCCCGACGCAAAGTCGGGTGCGCCCGTCGGGGCGGCCCGGGCTGGAGCGGCCGGCGCGAGGGAGAAAAAGGAAGAGTTGGCCGCCCGGGTAAGCTCTTCACCCTTTGTGTTGTCGTTGGTCGTGATGGTTGACCGCTGCGGCGACTTCTAGTTGTGCTCGGGCGCGGCGGCGTACGGAAACGTCGAGGACGGGCGTGCCTAGCTCGGCCCGGCGCGGGCCCAGGCCAGCTCGGAGATGGTGAGCCGGGACAAAGCACCGTCGGCGATGAGCTGTCGTGGCGGCGAGTTCGGCAGCTTGGCGACGAGCTTCGAGGGGATGGTGACGCAACGAGCTCGGCGCAATGAGGGCGAGCGGCTCAAAGGGCTCCGCCAGATGATGGCGTTGTTCCCCTTCAAGGGGCGTTGTCGACCGCCGCTGGTTTCTCGGAGCCTCTCGTGCTCGGATTCCCTCGTCATGGCCGGCCGATCCCCTGGGCGGGCATTGAGGACCGCGTGCGAAGCTCGGTCGAAGAGTTTCAGCCAACGGCCTCACCGGGGACGCAGCCGGGCGTCGGCACTCAGGCTGCTTGCATGAGCTCCTCGGCGGCGAGGAGACTGGAGGGAGGCGGGTTCGGAGGGAGACCCGGCCACCGGGGAGGCGCGTCAAAGAGGAGCCCGCGCGAGGTCAAGGCCCGATCCCTCGGGCCGAGGAGGTCGCCGACATCTCCGATGATGAGGGCGTCGGCACGGCCCCGGCAAGAGCGATCTGTGGGGCCGGCGATAAGGGGTGGAGGGGCGAGGCCGTCGAAGACGCCGCATCCTCACGAGCGTTCTTTGCAGCGTCGGAAGTGCCGTTCCTTCTTTGTAGGGGCGATCGAGTTGAGTGAGGGCCAAGGTGTCAGGTCGCCGTCAGCGGCGGCGCCCGTCCAGCCGGGCATGGACATTGTCATTCCTCCGACTTACGCCCGGGTCGCCCAGCGCGATCGCCGTTCTTCCGAGGAGGCGGAGTCGTTGGACCGTTGGTGCCGGCGAAGTGCGCCGTCGTGTTTACGAGGTTTGTCGATGTCGTGGTAGTGGGGTTTCGTTTCGTGCCTTCTACCTGTTTAATCGTTTGTGGTTTGCGGGGCATCTGGGAGGCCATCGGGGGGACATAAGCGCTGGCAAAGACCTCCCCGAGGGCCGGTGGTTTTAGTCGGGCGGGCGCGGCGTTGTCTTGCTGGAGATGTGCGACGGCTCGGCTCAGCGCAACTCCGGTCACCGGTTCCTGGAGGCCGGGGCGGAGGAGGCGGCCGACCTCATTCGCGGAGCGGAGGAGCGGGGCAGCCAAAGAGCCCGGACGAGGGTGGAGGCCCCACTGCAGGAGGTGGCCCCGGCGGGAGGAGGAGCTCGAGCTCGCCCATGCGATAGGCGAGAAGATGCGGGAGGGCTCGACTCCCTTGCCGGGATGTTCGACAACAAGGAGCTTGAGCGCTCGGCGCTCGAGCCGTGTGAGTCCCTACGGAAGGACAAGGACGAGCTCGCCAGGCAGCTCCGCCACCGCGACAGAGCTCGAGTAAGTGCTCCGGACCACATCTTCTTGTCCTGTTTATTCAGCGTTCGGGTGGATTGTCCTCGTCGGCGGGGCTTTAGCCTATGACCACGAGGCTTCAAGCTTGTGTGTATCTTTGCGTGCTTCGGAGGCGGAGAAGGATCGGGGAGGAGGCCGAAACCATGAGTTGTGGTGCAACGACGGGAGCTCTATGACGGGTCAGGAGTAAGGGCGACTTGTCTTACGCCTTGTATCCTCGTAGTCCCGTGACTTATGTTCGACCCGCCGTTTTTTGCTTGTAGATGAGAAGCGGGGCTCTCAGGCGACGCGGGAAGCCGGAGAAGGGTCGGGGGGAGCTCGCCGCCGAGGCCTCCCTGAAGCATACGGCTCGTCTTTGTAGGAGAAGGAGGCGGACTTGAGGCGACGGACCCGGCGACCTTGTTGATGTGAGGAAGGAGCTTGGGAGCCTCAAGAGCGCGTTGCCAAGGCCGTGGGGGAGGGAAAAGCTCGAAGCCAGCGGCGCATGAAGGCCTTGCGTCGAAGTCGAGGCCGTCATGGATGTCAGGGGTGGAGGACGTGGCGGACCCCGGTCGGCGGGTGTCGGCCATCCAGCGCAAAGGGGGCGGAGGGGACGGGGCCGCGTGGTCCACAAGGCGATCAGCGTCGTCTTCACCCACTACCCCTACTTCGAGGTCGACATCGTGAAGATGGGGTGGGCGCCGGCGTTGATGAGGGCGACGTGGAAGCGGAAGGCCGCCTGCTGCCGGGCCGCGGCTGCGGGCTGTCTGTCGAGCTCTTCAAGCTCTCCACCGGGAGCTTGATGTCTTCGAGCCTCCCGCCGGTGGGAGACGGAGCGGCGGAGGAGCCCGTCGAGGAGGAGGGAAAAGCGTGCGGGACGTCCCGCCCGGGCCGATGGTCCAAGACCCGCCTGCACACAGAATAGGAGCTCGAGGCTAGGCCTCTTTTGGTTGTGAGCTTGTTAAGTCCTCGTGGTTGAGGCAAATTGTAAAAACTCATGGAAGCTCGTATGATAGTTTAACGAAAGTCGTCTTTCCTCTTTTGTCGTACTCTGTTTCTACTTCGACTTTTGGTGAGCTCATGATTCGAGAGCTGGATGGCGGGCCATTCCTCGGGCCGCGAGGGGCGGGGAGGTCATTTGGCAGTCGCGCCATGCTCTGAAATGGTGAGCTCATGACTTAGTCGTTTCGGAACATCGTTTGAGTTAAGAGGAGAGAGTGCGAGTTTGCGAGCTCGAGCTCATCGCTGAGCTCTGATCTTGCAGGTTTTGCGAAAAAATGGTGTGTTAAAAACGTGGGGTGTGCACCCCGCTCCTTGTAGCCCCCGAGCAAGGGCGGGTCTTCGCCGGGGCGAGGGCCGGTCGTTGCTCAGATGTGTTAAGGAAAGAATTTGAAATGCTTGCACATATTTTTGCATCGAATTTGTGCTTTTATTGAGCTCTCGTAGCTACAACGTTTCAAATACACTTAGGGATAAAAGCGGCGTAGTTGTTCGATGTTCCACATGTTGGTGAGGACCCGGCCTTGGTGGTCCTTGAGCTTGTATATGCCCGGCCTCGGCACTTGGTCGATGGTGGAGGGGCCTTCCCAAGGCGCTGAGAGCTTGTGCTTGTCCTTCGAGCTCTGGACTCGGCGCGGGACGTGGTCGCCGACAATCAAAGCTTCGTCCCTTGACGTGGCGGTCGTGGTAGTGCCTCATGGACCGCAGGTACTTGGCGGAGTGGATGAGGGCGATGTCACGCGCCGTCGGCTGATCGGCGGCGTCTTCGGCGATTCGGTGCTTCCTCGACAATTGCGGGCATGACACACGACACGGGGCGGCGGTGCTCGTTGAAGGCTGGACGCGGGCGAGCCGTACTCGAGGTCGGTGGGGGAGCACGGCCTCGGACCGAAGACGCGAGGAAAACGGGCGTCCCCCCGTAGCTCGCTTGGCATTGTGCGAAGACTCCATACGACCGGGGGAGCTCGGGCGAGCCATCGGCGGGCGTATTGAGCCTCTTGAAGATGCGTGACTTTACGCCTGCGTATCATGCCGCGGCTCTTTCTACCTGTCCGTTGGTCCTTGGGTGGCTGACGGAGGCCGTGTCAACGCGGATGCCGTGATCGCTGCACCGGTCGATGAAGACCTCTCCACGTTGGTGCCATTGTCGGTGATGATAGAGTTCAGGACCCCGACCTGGATGATGCCGTGAAGAATTTGACGGTCTCCTCGGCCGACACCGTCACGATGGGCATGACCTCGATCCACTTGGACAACTTGTCGATGGCGACGAGGAGGTGCGTGTATCCCCCAACGGTCTTCTTGAAGGGCACTACCATATCGAGCCCCCGCATCGTGAGCGACTAGGTGAGAGGGATGCGTCCGGAGGGGATCGGCCGAGAGGTGCGCCTCGCTTGGCGAAGAATTGGCGACCCTCGCGGTCTTGGGAAGACTTCGAATGGCGTCTGCGGCGGCGGTCGACCAATAGAAACCTTGTCGGAACGCCTTTCCGACAAGAGCTCGTGGCGCCGCATGATGGCCGCACTCGCCGGAGTGGACCTCCTTGATGAGCTCTTCCCTTGCTCGAAGGTGATGCATGTTGACGGTAACCAACCGCAATTTAAACACCGTCAACACAACACCAAAACAACCTAGAAATAGGGATTTCAACTAACATATTCCAAAATTTTGGTGTTTATTTGGACTTGCGGTACCAACTCAAGAATGATCACTTTGGGCCAAAAATAACAAAGAAAAAAGAAATAAAACCAATAAATAGAAAAAGGCCCAAAGAAGCAAATGGCAAGCCCAAACAAGAATCGAACAAAACGTCAAAACCGGTAGGGCCAAGACCACGAGACGACTTTTCACGGCAAGAAGGTGGCCCGGCTGCGAAGCCGAGCCAGGCCGGCCCGGCGGTGCTTGCTACGCACCACAGTGCGGCGCACCTCGGGCCGAGGCGATTCGGGCCCCAAATGGGGGCGCGGTTTGTTACCTTCCAAAACGGACACTACCGACGTTGGATGGTCGGTTTGGCGGATATGGAAGGTTTTCCTAGGTCGGTTTGGGTGTTTTTAGCACTTAGGCCCCTCCCCTTGTGTATAAATAGCTCCCTCCTTCACCTCTCTACACAACAATTCCAAGGAGAAACCAGTCCACTTGTGCAAGAGAGTAGAATTAGTTCTTCTTCTTCTACTTCTTCTATATCTTCTTCTAAATTCTAGAGAGTGAGAGAGGGAAAGGCTAGAAAGAAGTTTTGTTCTTTCTACCCTGAGTTGCTTGTTAAGCCCCTCGGTGTTCCGCGGTTCCTAGGAGGACGGAGTGCGGACTTGTCATATTCACGCCCGGCTTGTACCTCTGCAAGCTACTTACACTTTGGTAAGAAGTCTTGTGATTATCTTGCGACTACTTAATTTCCTTCGTATATTTCTTAGCTGTTGTAGACTTGCGGGATCGGTAGATTGTCTCGTTAAGAGCGTTAGTTCTTGGTGAAGGAACTCTTTGGCCAGGGAACCTTGGCCAACATCAAGAAGCTGTGACCAATAGTGCAAACGTGGTGTTTGGACTAAGCGTTCACCTACCTTTTGTGGCGCATCCCACGGTTGAGGGGGTAGGCGGCTTGGTCGTGACAAGCCTTGTCCGTCCCTTGAAATCCCCCACGTTCGGGTGTGGCGCGGTGCTAATTGCCTAAGGTTGTCAAAGTTGGGCGTTGGCCGGTGCCAGGTAAGTAGACAACGACTTTAGAAATCCCCACCTTGGAAAACTTAGCCTCACAGATACCTCGCTACTCTTAGAAAACAAACCCTTGCCTTAGGTTGACACAGACAGAAAAAAACTGCCGCTTTGCAAGAACCGTCCCTTGTGTAAAATACGATACCCCCTTACCACCGGGATGAAGTGCTACAACGGTATTTCCGTGCGCTATGGATTTCTCTCGTGGTGCGTAAGAAACACCAACAAGCATTTCTGGCCGCCGTCTTGACTGGGATTTGTCGTAGTTATATCTCGAGCCTAGTCGACACTGTGTGACCGGTAGTATCCTTTTAAACAAAAATACCAAAAAGAGTCCCTCGTTACTCATGGAGCAACCTACCCTACAAATCCTGTCCGCTCCTAAGGGCGAGCTCGTAGAACCACGCCCATCCGCGAAGCCAATCACAGCCTTCGAGTATGAGCTCCGCCACGGCTTTATAGCCATGGTTCGGGCCCGAGCCTTTTCGGGCTCGGAATATGAAAACCCCTACCATCACTTACGGGAGTTTGAGCAGCTCTGGTGGGTGCCCGACAATTGCGGGCATGACACACGACACACGCCGAGGTGGAAGTTGTTTCCGTTCTCTCTCACGAGAGGGCGACTCAATGGTACGCCCATAACGTAGGGTTGGTAAACGGAGAATAGGAAGAACTCGCGAAAGCAGTTACGTGTGGCGTTCTACCCTATATCCAGAATCGCGGCCTCTGCGACAAGAGATACTCAACTTCCAACAAATAGAGGGTGAAACCTTAGGTGCGGCACAGGACCGGTTTATCACGCTTACACGATCCGCCCGACTGTCCATACCAAACCACGTGCTTTTTACAAAGCATTTACGTTAGGATCGACGGGGCAAGCGCCCTCGCCGCTTGATTTAGTCTGCCGAGGGTCATTCGCACATAAAACCACAGCGGAAGGAGAAGCTCTCCTAAACCGTATTCTTGAGAATACTCCTCCGCTAGAACCCATCCGAGTAGAACCCAAGCGAGAAACAAGAGGAAGTCTCTTCGGCTCTTTGCCGAACCTCGAAACATCTTTAGAGAGACCCTGCGCTGAACGAGAACCAAAGGAGACCGCATGCACGGATCTCCGTTCTTCGAGGTTGACTTTCTTGAACAATTCGATGACACCTCGAAATACGAACAATGGAAGAAACCACCTGTCCCCGGCTAGCCACTGAACAACCCCTGGATAAATTCTTTCTCCGGGAGTCCATTAAGGAGCTAACAGGCTATAATGAGCACGGAATGGTTGCGAGAGGAATGACCTTCTTTCAAGAAATTCGGATAAGTGGCCCCTCTACATCAATCCATTGCGAATATCGAGGAAACATGGTGGAAGTCATGTATAACCCTGGCGTGGGGATAAACATAATGTCCAAAACCTTTGCACAAGCTTGTGACGAGGAAGCTATTAGGACCCCCACAAAGACGGACCTGCGCATATAGCACCACGTACCACCCTTGAAAGCCGTGAGGTTATACACGAACAAATCTTCCTACACAAGGATGTCAAGTTGTCTTTGGATTTTCATATTTTGAAGATATCCAAGACTTGACATCCCGATCGGGCATCCCTTGGAAAAGATTCTTGAACTATCAACATCCGGGGATTTAGATGTCAAACTTCGGGAAGAAAAAGTTTTCTATTCCAGTTACTCGAGCTAAAAACTTCGAATGTAACCTTTCCTTGAGTACGACACGCCCGAGGAGGTCATGGGAGTTATGCTATATGAGAACCCGAGAACAGACCTAGAAAAAGACGCCCAATTCTTCATTGAAGAAGAGGACGATTCGGGGAACTCATAGAACTTCCCAAAGAGGAAGAACTAACTTGGCCTCAGTTGAGCTTAAACCCCTACCCCCGGGCCTACGCTATGTCTTCCTAAACGGCGATTCACAAGCCCTTGTCATCATAAGCGATAAGCTTAGTGACCAAGAAACTACCCGGCTAATAGCCGTCTTAGAGAAACACGATCGGTCTTTGGGTATTCCCTTCAAGATCCGAAAGGGGTAAGCCCAACACTATGCACACATCGCATTCCTATTGACCCCGCCCGTTACCCCATCATGCAAACCCCAAAGCATAGGCTCAATAATGCGATGCGTGAAGTCGTGAAGAAGGAAGTTCTCAAACTTCTTCATGCCGGGGATTATCTATCCCGTACCACACGATGATTGGGTTAGCCCACCAAGTGGTCCCTAAAAAGGGAGGAATGACGGTCATTGAGAATACTAAAAACAAACTCATTCCGCAAAAGACAAGTCACGAGGGGTGGAGAATGTGTATTGATTATAGAAAACTTAACAAGGCAACAAAGAAAGATCACTTCCCGCTGCCCTTTATTGATAAAATGTTGGGCGGTTAGCGAAACATTCTTTCTTCTACTTCCTTGACGGGTATTACGGCTACCACGGATCCCGATCCACCCCGATGACGAGCAAGACCACGTTCACGTGCCCATACGAGAACCTATGCCTACCGTAGAATGTCATTTGGGGCTGTGTAATGCACCGCTTCTTTTCAGCGGTGCATGATGTCTATCTTCTCGAGACATGATCGAAGAAATCATGGAGGTCTTCATGGGCGATTTCTCCGTCTATGGTAAGACTTTCGAAAGTTGTCCGATGAACCTAGACTAGGTCTTGCAGCGATGCCAAGAAAAAGGACCTGGTACTTAACGGGAAAAGTGCCACTTTATGGTCCGAGAAGGCATCGTTCTTGGGCACCTCGTGTCCGAGAGGGGGATAGAGGTAGACAAAGCCAAAATAGACGTTATTGAAAAACTACCACCCCCAGTGAATGTCAAAGGGATCCATAGCTTCCTAGGTCACGCAAGGTTTTATAGAAGATTTATAAAAGATTTTTCACAAATTGCTAGACCCCTTACGGCCCTGCTAGCCAAGGACGTACCCTTTGACTTCACAGATGAGTGCTTGCACGCTTTTGAGACCCTAAAGAAAGCACTCATCTCGGCTCCGATCATCCAACCCCCGGATTGGTTGTTGCCATTTGAAATCATGTGCGATGCTAGCGACTATGCTGTTGGTGCGGTCTTAGGCCAGACCAGGGACAAAAAGCATCATGCCATCGCCTATGCTAGCAAAACTCAGACGGGAGCCCAGCTTAATTACGCTACGGACGAAAAAAAGAACTCTGGCAAGTAGTCTTTGCTATCGAAAAGTTTCGATCCTACTTAGTGGGCACAAAAATAATCGTTTACACGGATCATGCCGCCCTTAAGTATCTCCTTACCAAAAAGGATCACGAAAACCTCGCTTGATCCGTTGGATTCTCCTACTCCGGAATTTGACATAGAGATAAAAGATAAAAAGGGAGTAGAAAATACGGTTGTGGATCATTTGTCGCATATGCGGGTAACTAACATACAGAACTACCAATCAACGACTACTGTAGCGACGACATGCTACTCAAGGTGTCGCACTTCAACCCATGGTACGCAAACATTGTGAATTACATGGTTGCGGGCTATGTACCACACAGGGAGAACAAGCGGAAACTCAAATGGAGAGCGCGAGGCGGCACCTATGGGACGACCCATATCCATGCGGGGTGGTGTGTGCGGACGGCTTCTTTGAGAAGATGCGTACCAAGGGGAGGAAGGAATGCGGATCATTGAAAAATGTCATGCGTCTCCCCTACGGGACATCTAGGAGTATTCCGCACACAAGCCAAAATTTGGCGGTCGCGGATTCTTTCGGCCGACGATGTACGACGACACGAAAGAGTTCATCGAAGATGCTACAAGCGCGGAAGACCTGGGAACATCACATTTCGTGATGCAATGCCCCTGCACTACAACCTTCAAATAGAAATATTTGATGTGTGGGGGCATTGACTACATGGGGCCATTCCGGAAGTCCCATGATTGCGGTATATCCCGGTGGCGGTAGACTACGGTCGGTGGGTAGAGGCACTAAAATGCGTAGCCGCCGGCGATGGCAAGCATGCGCGCAAGATGTTCCATGAAATTATCTTTCCCGTTTCTAACACCACGCATGGTGATCGGTGACGGAGGATCGCATTTCAAGGACAAATCATTCAAGACGTTCTTGAAGGAGCTTGGCGCTTCGGCACAATATTGCTACCCCTTATCATCCGCAAACTAGCGGGCAAGCCCGAAACCTCAAATAAACAAATCAAGAACATCCTGCGAGAAGACGGTCAACGACATGGGGAAAGGCCGGAAAAATAAGCTACGATGCTCTCTCGGGCATATCGGACGACTTACAAAGCCCCCATCGACATGTCACCTTATCGGTGGTCTATGGCAAAACACGCCATTTACCGGTTGAGCTAGAACATCGAGCTCATTGGGCCATCAAGAAATGGAATACGAACGTCACACTTCGGCTGGAAGAACCGTCGAGAGACAAATCTACGAACTAGAAGAATGGCGAAAAAAGGCGTACCACGGTGCAAAGCTCTACAAAGAGCGCACAAAAAGATGGCATGATCGGCGTATTAAGATCAAAGAATTCACCACGGAGACAAAGTACTCCTATTCAACTCCGGGTGAAGCTATTCGGGCGAAGGGAAGGCGAGAAGCAAATGGAAAGGGCCCGTACACCGTCATCAACACATCGCCGCATGGCGCAATCACAATCCAAGATGACGCGGGTGAGATACAAAAGGTAAACGGTCAACGCCTTAAGCTTTTCTTCGAGCGATTATCGATCTCAACCAAGAGCTCGATAGAATAGATTTATGCTTTGAGAATTAATTTATGTTGATCAGCATATAAAAAAATTTATTATATATAAGGTAATAATAAAATGTAAAAGTTATCTATTTATTTTGCTAACTTTTTTAAGTTCTTTATTTTCTTTCTTTACTTCATTGCCCTCACTAAAAGCATCTTTGGTCAATTGCTACACAAAAGGATATTTACCTTCTAAATTAATCAAAAGCATAATCTATTTTCAAAATTTGAATTTGAGGATCAATTAGAGATCGGCAAGAAAGGAAACGTTTCTCGCAAAAACACCGATTCAAAACTTTTCAGAAAAGGAAACGGATGTGGCGAAAACCCGACCGGGGGACACTGGTGGTGCGCGCACCACAGACCACCTGTGCGCCCGCACTGGCCGGCGGCTGGGGCGGGATTTCGCCCATCTCCTTCTCTTTTCTCACAAACTCACACTAGTAAGGTTTGCTCCGCCCGATTTCGACACGCCAAACCGAGAGAGGAGAATTTGTCCTATAAAATCCACCCTCCTCCTCTCCATTCTTCACACCACTCCTTCTTGCTCTTCTCCTCTCTCAAATCTTCTTCTTCCAAGCTGAGCGAGCAGCAAGGCTCTCTCTTCTCCATGGCACTAGTGCCCTTTAATAGAGAGGAAGCCATGACTTTTGCCTCCAAATATCTTGAGAAAGGAGAGACCCGAAGAGAGACCTTGTCCTCCTACCTTCCCCAGTTGAAACTCCGACACCAAAGAAGAGGAAGGCAGACGGCAAGGAAAATAACCCCATAGACAACCAAGAAGAGACAAAAGTATATTCCAATGTCCCAACAAAGCCCCTCTCCAGTTTCTTCCAAAAATCCAGTTCTTGTTTCCCATACACTTTAGAGCAAATGCCAAATGGGGAATGGAAGAAACGGGTTCCCAAACCTCAGATCCAGGGGCAGCCAAAAGGATTCTTTGGGGACGACATTGTGCCTAAAGAAGGACCTACAGTTAAGAGTGTGCAGAAGAAGATCACTGAACTCTCAAGCTTCGTCCGAATCCTTAGAGGCAGGCTAGCGAAAGGCATAAGCGCCAATATCCGCCTTAGGAAAAAGCTAGCGAACTTACACGTTAGTATGCATGAGGAGCTTAGACTTCATTTGCTAGGGAGATGGGGGTAGAGCGCTCGGTGGATCTCATCGACCTTTTCAAGTAAGAGTGCTCTACCTCTCTATCAATAATTAGGCGCACTAGTTTAATTTTCGATTTCCCTTTCAATCATTTTGTAATTCCTTCAAAGTGTGCTCCCAGTTTGAATTATTTATTCAATAAAGTTTTGTTATTATATTATTGTATATGTCTCCACTTGTTTTTGTCCTTGTGCAAAAGAAAATTAAAAATAGGTACAAAAACAAGTGTGGGGGAGGCTCACAAGTCAAAGGTACGCGATTTATTAAAATTAAAATGTTGACTTGTAACTTTTCTTTAAGTGCTAAAACCCGAACCAAGCTCCATCTCTATATCTACCAATTGATACATAGCATGCATACATTTTATTCCTCGCCAAAAACCAGGACTTTTGTTGAGCAACTATCCATTAGGGACCCCATGCTTATCTAAATAATTGATCTTTGTGATATGGTAGAATAACTTGACGCTTGCTCTCTTTTTGCAATAAGACTTGGTTTTATCTTCAAAATTTAAAATAAAGCATGCTCATGGTTTGACTTAGCCAAATCCTACCAAAGCCTGAATAATGATATGATTATCCACTATAGCTACTTCCCTCTTTTGCATTGAGTTTTGTCGGGGCTCCGTTGATCCGCGTTGAGAAAGGCTCATACTCCCAAGATCGAAAAACACGCATACACCAACATACACACGCCGGTTCTCACAATGAGAATTGCGCACAACATGCATCTTCATCATCCACCAAATAAATACTCCATTCATACCGTGATCACCTCCTCATTTATCAAGAAAAAATGCAGAGAGAAAGATACAGCCGCAAAAAAAAAGAATAAGAGATGAAAAATGGACACGTGTCCGAGGGCGAGTAGAGCCCACATCTCCAAAAAAAAAGAGAGAAAAGAAAGACGAGAAAAGAAAAGTAGCCTGTATCTCTCTAAGCATACAAAAAAGAAGGAAAAAAGGATCATGAGTCAAGGAGTAACCATAAGAAAATATATATCATCAATATTTTCCACACACTTTTGCATGTTTCGATCTAAGGGTATGGCACCTCTTTCCAACGATCGAGCTTGACCCGACAAAACATGCACAGTATGTATGCATCACTCCATTCAAAGATCCACAAAAACACCGCAAAATAGGATGAGTGAGAGTGATACAAACAAGAGTGCTTTGAGAGGAAAATTCAAACAAGAGTGATTTTTGTGAGAGTCAATACCATAAAGAGAGCAATGCTATTTCTTTCAAAAATTCAAAAACTTACCAAGTCTTTGCGCATGAGTGGTAGCAAGAAGATAGAAGTTCATGCTATTCCATTGCTCAATTGTTCTAAGATAGCTTGGTAGCCACCAATGAATGCTCACAAGGCAGGTGAGGCACGGAATAACTTCTTTGCAAGCTTACATCTTGGAGATTGAACCACTTTAGTCCACCCTTGCCTTCACTTTCGAGGGCGAGTAAAGGGCTAAGTGTGGGGGGAGTTTGTTGACGGTAACCAACCGCAATTTAAACACCGTCAACACAACACCAAAACAACCTAGAAATAGGGATTTCAACTAACATATTCCAAAGTTTTGGTGTTTATTTGGACTTGCGGTACCAACTCAAGAATGATCACTTTGGGCCAAAAATAACAAAGAAAAAAGAAATAAAACCAATAAATAGAAAAAGACCCAAAAGAAGCAAATGGCAAGCCCAAACAAGAATCGAACAAAACGTCAAAAACGGGCCAGGGCCAAGACCACGGGCGACTTTTTCACGGCAAGGTGGCCCGACCCTCTTGAAGCCCGAGCGGCCGGCCCAGGCGGTAGCGCACCACACAGTGCGGCCGCGCACTCGGGCGAGGCGGTCCGGGCCCAAATTTCTGGAGGCGGTTTGTTACCTTCAAAAACGGACACTACCGACGTTGGATGGTTGGTTTGGCGGATATGGAAGGTTTTGCTAGGTCGGTTTTGGGTGTTTTTAGCACTTAGGCCCCTCCCCTTGTGTATAAATAGCTCCCTCCTTCACCTCTCTACACAACAATTCCAAGGAGAAACCAGTCCACTTGTGCAAGAGAGTAGAATTAGTTCTTCTTCTTCTACTTCTTCTATATCTTCTTCTAAATTCTAGAGAGTGAGAGAGGGAAAGGGTAGAAAGAAGCTTTGTTCCTTCTACCCTGAGTTGCCGATTCGCCCCTCGGTGTTCTGCGGTTCCTAGGATGACTGAGTCTTGGGACTTGTCGGCACCCGCCCGGCTTGTACCTCTGCAAGCTACTTACACTTTGGTAAGAAGTCTTGTGATTATCTTGCAACTACTTAATTTCCTTCGTATATTTCTTAGTTGTTTGTAGACTTGCGGGATCGGTAGATTGTCTCGTTAAGAGCGTTAGTTCTTGGTGAAGGAACTCTTTGACCAGGGAACCTTGGCCAACATCAAGAACTATGACCAATAGTGCAAGCGTGGTGTTTGGACTAGCGTTCACCTACCTTTTATGGCGCATCCCACGGTTGAGGGGGTAGGCGGCTTGGTCGTGACAAGCCTTGTCCGTCCCTTGAAATCCCCCCCGTTCGGGTGTGGCGCGGTGCTAATTGCGGAAGCTGCCCGGTTGATGCGTTGGCGTGCCGAAGTAAGTAGACAACAGACTTTAGAAATCCCACTGGAAAACTTAGCCTACGATACCTCGCTACTCTTAGAAAACAAACCCTTGCCTTAGGTTGACACGGACGAGAAAAAGCCTCTGGCTGGCAAGAACCGTCCTTGTGTAAAATACGATACCACAGCACCACGGGTGAAGTGCTACAAGCGGTATTTACGTGGCGCTTGCGGATTTCTCTGTGTGCGTAAGAAACACCAACAATGCAGCGCCGGAGGGGCCGGCGGAGGCCAGCGGCGATAGAGCTCTTCCCGGCGAGGGCCGAATGACTTGGCCCGCCGCGCGGCGTCTTGACTCTTCTTGCCCCTCGGGCTTCCCTTCCCTTCGAACCATAGGAAGCGGCGGGATCCGCCCGGTCGAGTTTTCGGGGCCGTTGTTGACACACATTATAGTATAATATTAATAGTCAACTAAACATGAGATAAAGGCATAAAATGAATATCAACATAGACTAGGGGTCTAACTAACATAATTCCACGAGCTTTGGTGATTTATATCTTTTCAGGGGACTTAACGGATAAATGCAGAAGAATGGAGAAAGTTTGAGAATATATCTCACATACGATGACAAGACTTAACCGTGAAGTAACTTCGACTCAAAAGCGGACTAAAACATTCTAGAAGGTACTAGAGGACACCGGAAGAAACGGGAAGCCGGGGTGGCATGCCACCACGGGCGGCCGCCGGTGCCCGGGCTGCCCGCGGTTTGGGTCCACATGTCGGCCTCGGCTTTGTATGTCGGTTTACCACCGACCTTGTGGTTGTATCTACACACCGTTGCCAAGGTCGGTTTGATCCAATGGTCATCGTTCATCGCCAAGGCCTATATAAGAAGACCCCACGACCCCGAGGTTAAACCCTAATTCATTCTATCTCATTCTATTCATTATCTCTCGGTTGTAGAGGTGTCCCAATGTAAGGATAACCTCTCTCTCGATTAGTGAATTAGAAGTAGATTAGAAGTAGATTAGTGTTGACGGTCACCAACGACATATTTTTAACGTCAACATTCTACCAATAAAGGGGTGAGACTATACCTTACTACACACATATACATTTATCATTGACATAATTCCACTTGTAGTGCCGGATGATGTTTTGTAGGATTTATATAAATACCGAGTGGAAAATGCACCAAAAGGCGCCTCCCACGGAAAGCGCATTCACGAGAACATCAAGCCCAAGGGAGAAGAGTCCATAAAACATCAATATCCAAGCACAAGCCCAAGAGTGCACGACCCACGAAAGCGAAGCTAATGGCGAAGACGGGCGCACACACAAAAATTTCAGCCCGAGCGGAGCCCGAAAGTCTTGGCGTAGCGCCACTGGCGGCCAGCCGCGCCTCGCCAAGGCGGTTGGGCCCAACTTCGCCCCTGGCGGCCCATCTCGACACGAAAAGTTGTGAGGCGGTGTGTGCTTTTGCTCAAAAGCGGTCGCGAGGATTAGTACCAAATGGCCTAGCCAAGAGAGGATGCCATGGTGAAGGTCCTATAAATAGATGGGCACTCCCTCCCTTGTAACACACACCACACAATGTAGCCTCTCTCTTCTTCTTCTTCTTCTTCTTCTTCCCCTTTCTTCTTCTTTCTTCTTCTTCTTCTTCTTCCTCTTTCTTCTTCTTCTTCTTTTCTTCTTCTTCTTCTTCTTCTTCTTTTTAGTTTGTACTTAGGAGGAGTTTGGCAAGGATAATAAAAGAGAGCAAGACATTCTGGAGCTATGCGGTATGAGCAATTTAGAGTTCTTCATTCTGTTCTTGTTCTCTACTTATCAATATAGTCATATTCTTGAATTAGAGCAAAGTCCTTTTGACATAATCTTGTCTACATACATGTTTAGACCAAAGACCTAGATCGATATAATGAGTTCTACCTAGAGTTAGCCTTGGTTGATGTTGGGTTGCGGGATTGATAGTGGTTCCTTCGAGTGGCGCTGCAGTAGAAGGACCCGGGGGGCCGGGTAAGCCTTGTTAACACGCCAGAGTGATAATCACTAGTGTAGACGTGGTGTCCGGGCTAGGGGTTGCCTATCTTTTGCGGTGCATCCACGGTTGAGGGGGTAGCCGCTTGGTCATGACAAGCCTTGTCCGTCCCTTGAAATCCCCCACGTTAAATTTACATTGTGTCGTCAGAGCTAATTGCCGGACACCGTCCTTTGGGCGTGGGCGGCGCCCGAAGTAATTCGGCGAGACCTTGGCTATCTTGAAATAGAATCTCTAGCCATAAAACATGTGTGTAATCTGCTATCTTGACATGACTATCTAGGATATGCCTACTCCATTCTTTTATTCTTTATTTTACCTTTATCCTTGAGATTGGCTCGAGTGTGTGTGTCAAGTTATCCTACTACCTACTTTATTTTACCCCTATTATGAGCATTGGTCTATTATACATCCGTGTCATCTTGACCATGTCCGAATTAGAGACTTTTACACCATGCCTTCCTTTGGGAAAATATAAATAACGATACCACAATACTTAGGGTGAAATGCTTTGCAATGATAGATCCGCGTAAACTTGCGGATGAATATCTTGTTTGGCAAGATCTATCACCGTTGATAATCCCGCTCAGATCACCGACCACGGTGGTTTCACTTAGGAATATCAACGGCGCATTTCTGGCGCCGTTATTAGAGATGGGTTCTAAACTGCTTTCTAGTGATTGCGCTTAAGAAATGCAACAAGCATTTACGCGCCGTTCTTGGGGAAGGCGTTGGTTAAAGGGATGACCTATTAGGACATGTTCTTGATTTTATGCATGTGTAGTGATCTTTGTTCATCTTAGGTTTATCTAAAAGAAAAAAAAAACTTTTATATATATATATAAAAAAAAACTCTTATCTAAAAAAAAAAAAAAAAAATCTTATAAATAAAAAGCAAGGACATGTTATCAAGTTAGTATGCACCTTCGGGTATTCTTGTCGCTAACCATTTCAGGTGGAGGGGCACGCGACGCTTGAAAACATGGGGGCTACATCAAGAAAACTTTGATGCTCTTGGGCGGAGGAACACACTCAAAAGGAGACCACGACTATTCACACTTGACTTTTCCACGAAAGTCCAAGTGTGAGAGGGAGGACGCATGATAATATCAAGTTCCACATGCAAGGGAATCATAAAAAAAAAGAGCTCGAGTAAAAAGAAAAAAAAAAGAGAAAAAAAAAATATGATGAAAAAAAAAAAGAGAGATAAATAAGAGATGAGCCTCCCTTTGCTAAAAAAAAAAAAAAAAAAAAAGAGTTGAAAAAAAAAGATAAATATATAGAAAAAAAAAAGTGTTATTGAAAAAAAAAAAAAAAAAAAAAAAATATATATAAAAAAAAAAAAAGAAATAAGAGGAGAGAGAGGAGCGAGGTTGGCCCCATATGGTCAAAGTAAACAATGAAGATACACGACTCCACCCCGCATTGCTTCCATGTAAGCAAGAAGGGATCTTTCTCTCCCAAGACCTTACTTTGCACACGAGTGAGTTGGTATGTCTTCCTCCGCTCCGGCAGGAAGTCATTACCAAATCAAGATCATCACGCTACCGATGCAGCAATTATGAACTCTATCCTCAAGCTGCCGGTCAAGTACACTCAAGTACGCAAAGGTCCAAAAAAAAAAAAAAAAAAAAGAGAAAGAGTAAAAAAAAAAAAAAGAAGGGAAAAGGAAAGGAGGAACATCCTCCTTTACACCTTTGTGACCACTAAGGCCCATGGTCCATATACACTACATGTGTGTATAACCTAAGCCTTGTGGTCCGCCTTGAAATGGATCATCAAGCTACCCCCCGCAGGAGAATCAACATCTTGCCTTCATGCGTGGTTGGTACACACATACTGGGTATACAAAGGTAATAATTCACCAATTCTTTTTACTCATACTTATCTCCATATATATATATATATATAAAAAAAAAAATATTTCATCATGGAGATAAAACAAGGCTAGGCGTACATTGCATTTTTTATCTTAGCCTTGTTTGAGTATAAAAAGTTTGGTGAAGTTCTTTCATCCTCCCTTGATAATAAATTTCTCAAAATAAAGATTTCAAAAAAAAAAAAATTAAATAAAACAAATCAAGCTGCTCTTTTGCTCCTTCCTACATATGTTTTGAAATTTGGTAATCACGAAGAATGGTAAATCCACTCGTGAATCTACCCTATACTAACCATGCAGAAAAGTCAAAGAGCACGGGGGTAAAAAACCCCGATCCGATGAGCATTGAGCTAGCTTGGGGAGGACCGTACCAAGCTAATGAGAAACCTACACTCTCATCCTCTGTCCATTACCTTCAAAAAAAAAAAAAAATTTTAAAAAAAAAATTATATATATTTTATTATTAAAATAAACAAAAAAAAAATTACTACACAAAATATACAATATTTCAAAAAAAAAAAAAAATGGGGTATATTTCAAAAAAAAAAAAAAAATGAGGTATATTTTAAAAGAAAAAAAAAATGGGGTATACTTAAAAAAAATATATATATATATATATGTTTTATAAAAAATATTTTATTATCAAAATTAACAAAAATATTTATTATATAAAATCTAAAATAAAAATCTTTATAAATCAAATAAATTCTTCTATATAAAAAAAACTAAGAAAAATATTTTCCTAAATAAAAGATATTTTTTTTTTGAATAAATTTTTAGTATATATAAAAAAAAAATCGCCTTGCAATGCCTTTATCTCCATTGGATGAACCTTGTTTTCATTTCATGCGTCCTTTTTTCTATGTTGGCATGTTTTTAGTTTGGAAGTTTTGATCATACTTCCATAGGTGTTTTTTTGAATTAAGCATGGTGCTTAGGTCAAAAAGTCTACCCTAATCGAGATTAGACATGGAGTCGAGTTTGATTATTGAATCGTGAGCTGCGAGTGTAGAATTTGGTCGACCATGTGGACTAACCCCTGCAGGAATTTATCAACATCATGAGGGTAAGTCCAAGAGATGACAATGGAGATCGAAATTGTTTGGTGAACCAAAAAAAAATAATGATAATGATAAAAAAAAATTATATATATATATATAAGAAAAAACCTATGAAACCCCAAGAATGATTGTCCCACTCTTCCAAGATCATCACAAGACAAGCTTGGGGGAGTCTCCCCGCACGCTCAAAAGATGAGGTTAATCAAAGATCTATTCATAGCGTTCACGGGCTAGCAACGTTCATAAACGAAGGTAAGTCAAAAGCTAGCTTGGGGGAGGACTCCCACAAAAAGGTAACTCGTATCTCACATTCCATTTAGTTATTTTCTTATCTTATATGAATGATGAGGTATGAGAATAAAAAAAAAAAAGAGGGAAGAAGAAAGAGAGAGAGGAGATTTATTCAACTCCATATATATATATTTGTAGAAATGTTTAGTTCTACCTCTGTTGAAATGATGAATAGTTGCTCGTCTTTTATGATTTACCCTGCGCCTAGTTTATAATTTGAATTTCTCTAAAGTTTGGGTTTTAGTGGCTAAGTCTAAAAACTCATCCCGAAAAACCTGATTCATGTGGGTTGCATAGGCTCTATCTAGTCTATGTTGTTGCCAAGTATGATATGGTACAAATGGATTTGCTATGATTTTGTCCAAAAAGAGAGAGGCTTGACATCCGAATCTAATTTAAAAAAAAAAAAAAAGAGGGATGAAAAATGGACATGTGTCCGAGGGCTTAGTAGAGCCCACATCTCAAAAAAAAAAAAAAAAAAAAACAAGAGAGGAAATAAAAGACAAAAGTCTAGGCGAAAGCGAGCCCACCTCTCCAAAAAATACATAGCAATAAAGCCCATATTGTCTCGAAAAACAAAATACAATTTAAAACAAATAAATTCGGATGAGAAAGTTGATCAAAAAGGATGAATGAAAAGTATTTTTGCTATAACCGTTCTATCCGGCAACCGCCCAAGGCTTTGAGAAAAGCTAAAAAGCCCTTCTACGATGAAAGGTAATAAAGGGTGAGCAAAGGCATGCCATTTTATTCAAACTCTAGTAGAAAATCTTATTATAACCCCCGCACTTGTGAAACATAATCGCATAGTAGCAACTTCGATCAACAACCAAGTACTTATCTTTGCTCGAGGACGCCAGCGCCAAAGGGTAAGCTTTTGGGGAGTTTGTTGACGGTCACCAACGACATATTTTTAACGTCAACATTCTACCAATAAGGGGGTGAGACTATACCTTACTACACACATATACATTTATCATTGACATAATTCCACTTGTAGTGCCGGATGATGTATTGTAGGATTTATATAAATACCGAGTGGAAAATGCACCAAAAGGCGCCTCCCTCGGAAAGCATTCCCGAGAACATCAAGCCCAAGGGAGAAGAGTCCATAAAACATCAATATCCAAGCACAAGCCCAAGAGTGCACGACCCAATCGAAAACGAAGCTAATGACGGTGACGGGCCGCACACACAAAATTTCAGCCCTAACGGAGCCCTTCGGTGCGCTGCCAAGCGCCACTGGGCGCTGCCGCACTGGCCAAAAGCGGTTCGGGCCCAACTTCGTCCCCCCGGGCCCATCTCGACCCGAAAAAGTTGTGGGGGCGGTGTGTGTGCTGCTCAAAAGGCGGTGCGGGATTAGTACCAAATGGCCTAGCCAAGAGAGGATGCCATGGTGAAGGTCCTATAAATAGATGGGCACTCCCTCCCTTGTAACACACACCACACAATGTAGCCTCTCTCTTCTTCTTCTTCTTCTTCTTCCCCTTTCTTCTTCTTTCTTCTTCTTCTTCTTCTTCCTCTTTCTTCTTCTTCTTCTTTTTCTTCTTCTTCTCTTCTTCTTCTTTTTAGTTTGTACTTAGGAGGAGTTTGGCAAGGATAATAAAAGAGAGCAAGACATTCGAGCTATGCGGTATGAGCAATTTAGAGTTCTTCATTACGTTCTTGTTCTCTACTTATCAATATAGTCATATTCTTGAATTAGAGCAAAGTCCTTTTGACATAATCTTGTCTACATACATGTTTAGACCAAAGAGCTAGATCAATATAATGAGTTCTACCTAGAGTTAGCCTTGGTTGATGTTGGGTTGCGGGATTGATAGTCGTTCCTTCGGGCGGCGCTACGGTAGAAGGACCCGACGGGGCGGGTAAGCCTTGTTAACACGCCCGGAGTGATAATCACTAGTGTAGACGTGGTGTGCAGGCTGGGGGTTGCCTATCTTTTTGCGGTGCATCCCACGGTTGAGGGGGTAGCCCGGCTTGGTAAATGACAAGCCTTGTCCGTCCCCTTGAAATCCCCCACGTTCGGTATTGTCGTGAGCTAATTGCCCGACAACGTCCTTTGGGCGTGGGCCGGCGCCAAGTATTCGGCGAGACCTTGGCTATCTTGAAATAGAATCTCTAGCCATAAAACATGTGTGTAATCTGCTATCTTGACATGACTATCTAGGATATGCCTACTCCATTCTTTTATTCTTTATTTTACCTTTATCCTTGAGATTGGCTCGAGTGTGTGTGTGTCAAGTTATCCTACTACCTACTTTATTTTACCCCTATTATGAGCATTGGTCTATTATACATCCGTGTCATCTTGACCATGTCCGAATTAGAGACTTTTACACCATGCCTTCCTTTGGGAAAATATAAATAACGATACCACGAATACTTCCGGTGAAATGCTTTTGCAATGATAGATCCGTGCGGCGCTTTGGGATGAATATCTTGTTTGGCAAGATCTATCACCGTTGATAATCCGTTCGGATCACCGAAACCGGTGGTTTCACTTAGGGAATATCAACGGCGCATTTCTCTGCCGTTATTAGAGATGGGTTCTAAACACGTTTCTAGTGATTGCGCTTAAGAAATGCAACAATTAGCCATGTAATTAGAAGTAGATTAGATCTAACTTAGATCTAATCAAGAGTAAAGGAGAGTGGAGCTATGCTCCTGTTCGAGATGTCTTGAGTATGGTATGTCTTTGTATCTTCTCTACAAGACTTATGATTCATATATTTATCTTCTTTATTCACTTTCATGCCTTTCATATATGGTTAAGTATAGTTGTTATGCTATTGCTTGGGATCTCCGCTTCGTATTGAGGACTCTAGTTATTCATGGTAGCTAGAGTAGTAATCGATAGTGTAGACTTGGTGTCTAGGCTATTGGTTACCTGAGGTTGCGCCAAAACCTACGGATAGTTGTGGTAGCCCCGGGGGTGACAGCCCTGTCAGGGCCTTTGTAGTCCACCACGTATGGGTTGGTGTTTCAGTAGAGCTTTAGGCAGCCTTCTCCCAACTACCTTCTTCTCAGTCTTTCTCGAGTTGAAAAGAAATCATTGCTCCAAAGTGCAGATAGTGTAATTGCTATCATAGAACCTAAGTAATAGAGAAGTACCTAGGAACCTTGATCTCTCCTTTAACCTCTTGATTAGTTTAGTTATTCTTTGATATCTTAGGTAGGTTATTATTTTATGTTTTGATATTAACTTATCTTTTATTAATTACCCCCTCACTATAGTCTAGTGGTTTGCTAAGTTAGTGGATACATGATTGTGACTTATTAGAATTCTTTTAGCCAAAGCTTCCCTGTGGATACGATACTCTAGAATACTCATCCTAGGGAAAAGCTACAATGGTAGGTGTTACGTGGCGCTTTGCGGTATCCTTCATATTCTTTTTAGCACTTAACAAATGCCAACAGCCGACCGTCGTTTTTAACCCGACCCGCCCGGGTGTAACACCCTAAATTTGCATTGCTTTTAAATTAATTAAATTTGATTTATTTATGCATTTATGTGTGCATTCAAATAATAGAAAATAATATTTTTTGTGAATTAAAATCAAATATAAGTTTACTACATGTTGATGCATACATGCTGCTGCATTTATTTTATTGTGATGACTGTTTTTATTAAACTTGAAAACTGAGTTCAAATTCATTTTGAAATTGTTTTGCAAATTCTAGAAATTAATTTGTAAAGCCATTTATTTTCTTTCTCTCCCTATTCTTTCTTTTCGGCTGTTGGCCCAATGCTTTTGCTAACCACATTTCTTTGGGCGGCCCATCTCTCACGCCGTGCCAAGCTGCTGCTACAGTTGCCTTCTCTCTGTCGGGCTGACGAGCCGGCTCGCCTGTCGGCGCCCCCTTCCCTTCCTTTCCTCTCGTTGGGGACGCACACACGAACCGCACCGCATGCTCGCAACCGGCGCCCGCGCCCACGATCTTCCGACATAGGAGCGTCCCCGCTCCTCGGCCTTGAAGTAGGAGCCGCACCCGCCTCCACTTTCGACCGGCCTCAATTCCCTTCCTCATTTCGCACTCGCGATACCGCGATACAGCCAGCGTAGCAACCGAGCCGCCGCGCGTCACGCTCGTCGTCGCCCGTTCCGCCGCGTTGGGCGCGCCGTTCGCCGCGACTCCGTCGGTTCGGTGAGCCCTTTGACATCCTTGTGTGAACGGATTCCGGCGCTCCGTTTCCCTTCCGTAATGGCTCATCCTCCGACTCCGTCTTTCATCGTAGGTTGCCGCCGTCCCAAAGCTTCGGGAGCCCGCCGTCCGCCGCCCAACCCGGAAATCTTCGTTCGGAGTCTTCACCGTCCAATCCGTTGCAACTCTATGACCATGGACACCTCCTCCCTCTCCCGGTCCTTCCAATTTGACGAGCCTTTGGCCGCTAGGGGCCATAACTCTGCGCGCCCCGGAGTTTTGCCGCTGCCGGGCCATGGCGCCGATCGCGTGGGACCTTTCCCCGCGCGCGGTGTGTCCCGCCATCGACCCGCCTTGCTCCCCTTTACGCTCCGGTGCCTCACTTTCTCGGAATCGTAGCCTGCAGAGCGTTCAGACGCACGCCGGCGAACTCCACCCGCCGCCAGCCATGGGCCGGAGTCGCGCGAGCCGCTACCCGCGCGCCTCGAGCCCTGAATCGAGTCCGCCTTGGCCCACTCTCTCGCCGTGCTTTACCCATAAAACCGGCCCCTTGGGCTGATTTCCCGCGCGCCGTGATGCTCCGCCGTCGGACACGGGCGGCGCCGCCGCGTCGGTACTATTCCTGGCCGGAACCCCCTTCTCTCCCCCTCCCCATCTAATCTTGGCCGGTCATCTCTCGATCAACGGCCGTAAATCGCCATACCCTTTCGCTGGCGCGTTTTGTTAAGAGCCCCTCGGTTTCGAGGAAATCGCGAACCTAGTCCCTACCCGAATCAAATCTCGATTTATGATTTATTTTATTTCGAAATCGAGTTCAGTTTATTTACAGAACTGCCACTGCATTCAAAAGCTTATAAAATGCTCATTTTAACTCCGAATCGATCCGTTCAACTTGCGTTAGATTCGTAGCGAAATTTTCTACGTGTTAGTCATGCTGCACAGTAGGTTTTCATTTGGTAAAATTCGAGTTTAGACCTAGTTAGTTTCTATAGGTAGGAAACCTCGTTTTTATCATATCTCGCACGTTATTAATCCGTTTTTCGTGATTTTCGCGTCTACGTGTTCGTAGCGAGACGTAGGATCTGTTTACAAACTTTTTATATTGTTTTCATGTTGATTGGTGTACTGTTCTAATTAAAGTTATGCTTGTCTTGTATGATTGCACTTGGATTGCGTGCTGTTGTCTTGTTGGTCGAGTCCGCGGTGAGGAGTACGTTGGTGGCCAGGAGTACTACGAGGAGCAGCAGGACCAGCAAGAGTTCACCGACCAAGGCAAGTATAGCATGGATCCTCCTTGATGTCCTATTCACTATTTACACCTCTAAACATGTTGCATGTGTCTAATCTTGTTATCCCCGAGGACATCCTAGTATTATTGCTACTTACACCTTGCCACACGTGGTTACTTGCATATGGGTAGATTGCTAGTGCTCAACCTTAATGAACATGATCTTATTGATGACTTTGGATATGCTAAAGATGATAAAGAATGATAATGATAACTGAACTATAGGGCAACGGAGTGATGTTGCTCTTAGCCTTCCTTAAGGACTTATCTCGTAGGGCAAAAGTCGGGATTTAACGCATAACCGTGAGGGCTACATGGCTCGGGTTTTAGCTTAGTATCCGGGATCTTGTCTAGCTTGTTAGAGGTTCCTGAATAAAGGCGTCAAGGGCCTTGCCACTTTGGGTATAGTAATGCTTACGTTCACGTGTGTATAGCCATGAGGGAGTGTGCCATGTGAAAGAGGGTTCTCTATATCCGCTGCCGAGGAAACCTAGCGGCCCTAACTTGTTAGGCGGAACCGTGAAAGGCTTCATAGTGAACCCCGCCAACCTACCTCGGTAGTGGGTTAAGAGGCCGATCACCTCGGGAAAAAGGGCAATTCACGGCTCACGGTGAAAGTGTACACCTCTGCAGCGAGTTTGATCAAACTGATATATCGGTAGGTGCTCCGCGGTCCACGGCGGCCCTGAAAACTCACAGAATAGTTGGTTACTTTGGAGATGGACATGATGATGAGACATGGGATCAAGATGATGCCGATGAGCTTTAATGATAATGTTATAGCAATAATGATCATGTGGGTTTGGGAGCTTAAGCATAACTTGATACTTATTAAATGCTAAAACTTGACCTACTAAAATGCTAAATGCAAAGAAGACGATTAATCACCTTTTGAGCTTCATAACCCATGTTATACTTGTTGAGTACGTGGAGTACTCACCCTTGCTTTTACTTTCTATTTTCGGGTAAAACCTTGGAATGCGGTACAGATGTTGGAGGATATCGGGACTTCCCTGATGACTTCTAGGCTTGAGTTCACGGTTGACGCGTCCCTCGTGATGGAGCCCCACAAATGAGATATAGTTGTCTTATGTTATTGATATGTCCAGACTATGTTCTTTGTGTAAGACTATGTTAAAGTTACTGTTTCGTTATGTAATACACTGTGATGATACTATTTGTTGTAATTTGTCGACTTATGTGTGTGACTGTTCCCTGGGCACACATAAGATTAATGCATCCCATTTTATCCTTAAAATCGGGTGTGACAAATTGGTATCAAAGCCGTGTCGACTGTAGGACGCAAGCCTAGATAGAAATGGTCGAATTAGTGCCTTTGCTCCCCTTATATTATTGCTTACTTCTTCAGTCTTGTTATTTTTACTAAAAGTTATTATGCTTATACCTCTTATTCTATTATAAAAGAGTTGAGTCTAATGGTATTTTGGTCTTAAAATTCTATAGATGGCAACGAGGCGGACTCATAAAGCGCCTTTGGGCGTGGCCATCCTCCTCGCTTGACTACTCGGGCCTACCTCGCCATGTTCAACAACCCGCAGACCACGGGGACCAGCCACGGGAGGCGGCCACAAGAACCCGGCACAGGGAGCGACCACAAGAACCGGCCAGAGCAACCCGGGGGCAGCCCGATTGCGGGCGGGGGGAGAGCACGAGGTGCAATCAAGCTACAACCGACACGCTCTTTTTCGATGATCTTTGAAGAGGTAGAGCCCATGGAAGAATCTGATGAAGAATCCAGTGAGGAAGAGCCCAGTGAGCTACCCACTCCCACACCTGCACCAGTTGTCCCTACATCACCTCCAGTGGAAGTATCCTTTGCCCAAGATCACCTCCCCATTTTCATCATCCCCGATGCCATCAGCTGCCGGCTCCCACCCGGCGATCATGAATGAAGAAACAGGATGGACCCATAGGATCATCACCAAGCGACCTCCTGAGACAGCCTACTACCACAGGCCACTAATTGATGTGGATCACTACTATGCGAAGTTTCAAGCAACCCACGGGGTACCAATGCATTGTGTACCAAAGACCACGAGGAGGAGGAGGATTACCGGAAGTCTGTCATCACCGTCAGCTATTGGAATGATAACCTCAATGGGTATGAGGCTGATACTATGCATGGTCACCCTACCAAGAGGGCCAATGCATTTGACAGCATGGATGATGCAGCTGAGGAAGCCTATCTCTACTACCATGGTCGCCGCTTCGAGGCCGAAGGAAGATCGCCCGCGTGGTTCCTTCCCTATGTCAACCTTGAGAGAGATTGGGAAGCCCTTGCCCCTCCGGAGGGGGCGATCCCACTCTAGCTGCCGCCATTGCCGCGGGATGTTTTTAAAGCAGCATGTGAAGAAGGTTGACATGAAGGCGAGCTTAGTGCGTATGCCTTGAAAGCTCAAAGGCGCCTCAAAAGACAATTGATGAGCTGCGTGATAGGCTTGGAGAGCCCTCTATTTACAAGAAGAAGGCCAAGAAGATCACCATCAGGGATTCAGCCCCATAGATGCCTTCGTGCCCAGTTTAGTTAATTTGTGTCGTTTAGATCGGTGTTGTGTCGGTTTGTGTGTGTGTGTGAACCTCTTTGCTAGTTGTTTGTTATGATGAACTTGTTTGTTTCGGATCTTTGGTTGTTTGTCGGGATATTGTGGGGATGTCCACATATCTCTTGTTTAAAAACCTATATTTGCTTATGAATCAATTATGGTCGGGTTTGCTTATTAAGTTCGTCACTGTTATATCACTGCTGTGCTGAAATCTGGAGCAGCCTGTGCCATTTGTTGAATAACTCTGAGCTCATATGGTCAAAAAATCTGAAATTTTTATGGGAACAACTACACTTCTGTAGCTTTCCAACAAGTCTACAATCACTATTTTATCAATTTTGAATTGAGAGATACGGTTGTTGCAACATGATGTTACTGTGCAGTCTGAAAACCTGAACAGAATCTGTCCAACCCTGTTTTCGACTAAGATAACGGCAGAATCTATGAAAAATTTGTGAACATGAGTTGTAGAGAATTTCATAAGCTTTCCATCCATGTAAGCTATGTATCATTTGGATTCCTGTAGCCTGAACTATGTTCGAAATACTGAGCTGCTGTTACGAAACAATGCCCAGAGTTTTCAGCAACGTTTTTATCTTGTTTAAGATAAATAACTTTGGATTATTCTCTAACCTTTGTGCACATTTGTTATATAACAGATGCCTGCAAGAGGAAGAGGCCGTGGTCGTGGTCGCGGTGCACAAGAGAACCCGCCACCGCCCCCACACGTGACCATGGAGCAACTGATGGCCATGCAAGGACAACTCATGCAAGCCATGATGCAGCGCATGGACAATGAACACAGTAGGGAGGACCACCACCTGTCATTGTGAAGGACAAGCGTGGTGAATTCATGAAGGGACACCCTCCAGTGTTCACACACGCTGCTGATCCTCTTGATGCCGACGACCGGCTGAGGACAACCGAGAAACAATTGAACATCGGCGCAATGCAATCGACATGGAGAAAGTCCTTTATGGTTCTCGGTCAACTTCAGGGGCCCGCTCAAGATTGGTGGGATTCCTTCGTGGCTAGCCGTCCTGATGATGCACCCCCAATTACCTGGCAGGAGTTCTGTGATAACTTCAGGTCCAACCACATTCCTCAAGGGGTCATGGAGTTAAAGCAGGATGAGTTTAGATCACTGCAGCAGAGATCTATGTCAGTGGCTGAGTACCGTGACAAGTTCATTCAGCTGTCACGTTATTCTCCAGGAGATGTGGCCACAGACTCTGACAAGCAACGTCGCTTCCTGAAGGGTCTGCATGATGATCTTCGCCTGCAGTTAGTCTCCAACACCTACCCTAACTTCCAAGCCCTAGTGAACCGCGCCATTGTGACGCATAAATGAGCGCAAGAGTATTGAAGCGAAGAAGAGGAAGTTTCAGGATAGGGCTTCGGGCGAGTGGTTCTCGTCCCGCTTCAACCAGCCCGCGAGGGATATCGCGGCAGAGGAGCCAAGGGCAGCCCAACCCGGTGGAATCGTGGTCGAGAACTTCGGAAGAATCGGAAACTTCGGCGCCCACCTTTCCATGAGATCTAGTTACCAAGCACCACGTCAGGGAGCACCCAACAATGTGAAGAGTGGCGCCTCCAATAAGAGCAATGCTTGCTTTGAATGTGGAGAGGTTGGACATTACTCCTACCATTGTCCCAAGAAGCAGAACCAGTCAGTCCCCTCAGAAGAACAATGTTCGCCCTCCCCACACCTAAGGTCAACGGATGTCGGTGATCTTTGCCGCACAGAGTCACCGGGGGGTCATGCTTGGTACGTTCAACATCAACTCGGTCCCCCGCTACCGTACTTTTTGATTCGGGTGCATCACATACTTTTTATTTCACAAACCTTCATTAGACAACATAGTACACCCCTTTGTGCACTTAGAAACACCATGTTAGTCAGTTCACCTGGTGGGGAAATGCAAGCAAACCTCTATTGCCCCTCCCTTCAGCTCTCTTTAAGGGGGGTAGTGTTTGAGCTGGAACCTATAGTGCTGAAAACCTCGGGAATTGATCTCATTTTGGGGATGAACTTTATGAAGAAATACCAAGTTAATATCAAGTGTGCTGAGAAAGTTGTGGAGTTGAATACACCAAAGGGGGACAAAGTTAGTATTGATGTTGCATTGCAAAGATCTCAGACAGCCGCTGTGAATCAGTTGAAGGATGGCAACAAACAAGAGGACCCAGTAGTGGATGAATTTCCTGATGTGTTCGATGATTTGCCGGTATGCCACTGACCGAGACATTGAATTCCTTATTGAGCTTTTACACGGAACTGCACCCATAGCTAAAAGACCATATAGGATGGGGGTAAATGAACTAGATGAACTTAAGAAACAAATTAAGGAATTGCAAGAGAAAGGTTTTATTCGTCCCTAGTTCATCACCATGGGGTGCACCCGTTATCTTTGTTGACAAGAAGGATGGTACTTTCGAAGAATGTGTGTGGATTATAGATCTCTTAATGAAGTAACCATCAAGAACAAGTACCCTTTGCCTAGAATTGATGACCTATTTGATCAGTTAAGAGGCGCTTGTGTGTTCTCTAAAATTGATCTTCGTTCCGGTTACCACCAGTTGAAGATTAGAGCAACTGATATTCCTAAGACAGCCTTTACTACTAGATATGGTCTATATGAGTATACAGTGATGTCATTTGGATTGACCAATGCACCTGCATACTTTATGTACATGATGAACAAGGTGTTCATGGAATTCTTGGATAAGTTTGTGGTAGTATTTATTGATGATATACTAGTATTTTCAAGACAGGAAGAAGAACATCTTTGAACACCTAAGGTTAGTCTTGCAGAAGCTTAGAGAGCACAAGTTATATGCTAAGAGAAGCAAGTGTGAATTTTGGTTGAAGGAAGTCTCTTTCTTGGGTCACATCGTCTCCAATGGAGGAATAGCAGTGGATCCGAGTAAGGTGAGAGATGTCTTGAATTGGAAGCCACCAACCAATGTGACTGAGATCCGTAGCTTCTTAGGTTTAGCTGGGTACTATAGGAGATTCATTGAAGGATTCTCTAAGCTTGCTAAGCCTATGACAGCCCTGTTAGAAAAGAGTGCTAAGTTTGAGTGGTCGGATAAGTGCCAGCAGAACTTTGAAGAGCTAAAGAAGAGGTTGACTACAGCCCCAGTGCTGACATTGCCTGATCTGAGTAAGAGTTTCTCTATTTACTGTGATGCATCTCGCCTTGGTCTTGGATGTGTGCTTATGCAGGAAGGTAAAGTAGTGGCGTATGCATCTAGACAGCTGAGAAAGCATGAGTTGAACTATCCTACACATGATTTAGAGTTAGCGGCATAGTCCATGCTCTCAAGATCTGGAGACACTATCTAATTGGACACAAGAGTGATATTTACACTGACCACAAGAGTTTAAAGTATATCTTCACTCAGTCAGATCTTAATCTCAGACAACGCCGTTGGCTAGAGTTGATTAAGGACTATGATCTAGAAGTGCATTATCATCCTGGTAAGGCCAATGTAGTGGCCGATGCGCTTAGTAGGAAGAGTTATGCCAATGGATTATCGATGAGTCTTATGTCGGTGAGTTGTGTGTTTGAAAATGGAGTATCTTAATTTGGGATTTCTTAATAACACCATGGAATTGACCATTGAGCCTACCTTGGAGCAAGAGATACGTAAAGGACAACTAGAAGATGAGAAGCTCAAAGAGATTGCAGAGAACATTGTGCTTGGTAAGGCACCAGGATTTAGTCTAGATGAGAACGGTACGCTATGGTTTGGAAAGAGGATATGTGTGCCAGAAGTGAAGGCTCTTCGTGATGCAATTCTGCAAGAAGCCCATGAGTCTGCTTATTCCATACACCCTGGAAGTACCAAAATGTATTTGGATCTGAAAGAGAAGTATTGGTGGTGTGGAATGAAAAGAGATGTAGCAGAGTATGTAGCCATATGTGACACCTGTCAGAGAGTGAAGGCAGAGCATCAGAGACCTGCAGGTTTGCTACAGCCAATGAAGATACCCGAATGGAAATGGGAAGAAGTTGGTATGGATTTCATTGTTGGATTACCTCGCACTCAAAGGGGTTATGATTCGATTTGGGTCATAGTGGATCGACTCACAAAGGTTGCTCACTTTCTACCTGTGAAGACCACATATACAGGTGCAAGGTTAGCAGAGTTGTATATGGAGAGAATAGTAAGTCTACATGGGGTTCCCAAGAAGATTGTGTCAGACAGAGGTGCTCAGTTCACATCACATTTTTGGCACCAAGTACATGAGTCTTTGGGAACAAAGTTGAACTTTAGTTCTGCCTATCATCCTCAGACTGATGGACAAACTGAAAGGACCAACCAGATTTTGGAAGACATGTTGAGAGCTTGTGCTCTACAATATGGCACTAGTTGGGACAAGAGCTTGCCTTATGCTGAATTCTCATACAACAATAGTCATCAGAAAAGTCTCAAAATGGCACCTTTTGAGGCACTGTATGGACGAAAGTGTAGAACACCGTTATTCTGGAATCAGACAGGTGAAACACAAGTGTTCGGACCAGATGTCTTGAGAGATGCTGAGGAACAAGTGAGAGTGATTAGAGATAACTTGAGAGTGGCACAGTCTAGACAGAAGAGTTACGCCGACACCCGAAGAAAGGACCTGTCATTCAAAGAAGGAGATTATGTGTACCTAAAGGTGTCGCCAATGAGAAATGTGAAAAGATTCAACATGAAAGGAAAGTTGGCACCACGGTATGTTGGACCTTTCAGGATTGTAAAGAGACGTGGAGAAGTGGCTTATCACCTGGAATTGCCACGCGAGTTTGTCAAGTGTCCATGACGTGTTCCATGTGTCTCAGTTAAAGAAATGCTTGCGTGTACCTGAAGAACAAATTCCTTTGGAAGAGCTCACTGTGAAAGAAAATCTCACATATGAGGAGTATCCGGTAAAGATTTTGGGAACAGCGAGAAAGAGTTACCGTAGCCGGATGATTAAAATGTGCAAGGTGCAATGGAATCGATATTCAGGAAGAAGCTACATGGGAAAGAGAAGAAGATCTCGAGGGAAAATTTTCCTCGCATCTGTTTGAGTAAGCATGACCTGAAATCTTGAGGACAAGATTCTTTTAAGGGGGGTAGAATTGTAACACCCTAAATTTGCATTGCTTTTAAATTAATTAAATTTGATTTATTTATGCATTTATGTGTGCATTCAAATAATAGAAAATAATATTTTTGTGAATTAAAATCAAATATAAGTTTACTACATGTTGATGCATACATCTTTGCTTTGCATTTATTTTATTGTGATGATTGGTTTTTATTAAACTTGAAACTGAGTTCAAATTCATTTTGAAATTGTTTTGCAAATTCTAGAAATTAATTTGTAAAGCCATTTATTTTCTTTCTCTCCTATTCTTTCTTTCGGCCTGTTGGCCCAATCTTGCTAACCACCGACTCTTGGGCCGGCCCATCTCTCACGCCAGGGCAATCGGCTGCTGCGATTGCCTTCTCTGTCGGCGACGAGCCGGGCCCGCCTGTCGGCGCCCCCTTCCCTTCCTTTCCTCTGTTCCGGCGCTTGTCGAACCGCACCGCCGCTCGACAACCGGCGCCCCGCGCGCCCACGATCTTCCGACGTGGGAGCGTCCCCCCGCTCCTCGGCCCGCCTCCACTCGACCCGCTCCAATTCCCTTCCTCATTTCGCACTCGCAGATACCGCACAGCAGCGGCGCGCAACCGAGCCGCCGCCCGAAGCGGTCACGTTAAATCGTCGCCCGTTCCGCCGTTGGGCGCCCGCCGTTCGCCGCATCTCCGCCCGGTTCGGTGAGCCCCTTTGACATCCTTGCGTGAACGGATTCCAGCGCTCCGTTTCCTTCCGTAATGGCTCATCCTCGACTCGTCTTTCATCGTAGGTTGCCGCCGCCCAAAGCTCGGGAGCCCGCCGGTCCCGCCGCCCAACGGAGTTCTTCGCCTTGGATCCGGGTCTTCACCGTCAAACCGTTGCACCGGTATGACCATGGACACCTCCTCCCTCTCCCGGTCCTTCCAATTTGACGAGCCTTGGCCGCTAGGGCCATAACTCTGCGCGCCGGCCGGAGTTTTGCACCGCCGGCCATGGCGCGACCGCGTGGGACCTTCCCCTCCCGCGCTGTGTGTCCCGCCATCGACCCGCCTTTGCTCCCCTTTACGCTCCGGTGCCCACACTTTCGAATCGTAGCTGCAGAGCCGTTCCCGAGCACGGCGAACTCCACCCGCCGCCGGCCATGGCTGGAGCCGCGCGGCCGTTCCCCGCGCGCTCGAGCCCCGACCGAGTCCGCCTTGGCCCACTCTCTCGCCCGTGCCTTTACTTCAAAAACCGTGGCCCCTTGGGCCGATTTCCCGCATGCCGGGATGCTCCGCCGTCCGGACACGGGCGGCGCCGCCCGCCGGTACTATTCTGGCCGGAACCCCCTTCTCTCCCCTTCCCATCAAATCTTGGCGGTCATCTCCGGATCAACGGCCGAAAATCGCCCATACCCTTTCACCTGGCGTTTTTGCTTAAGAGCCCCTCGGTTTCAGAAATCGCGAACCTAGTCCCCAGTAGAATCCAAATCTCGATTTATGATTTATTTTATTTCGAAATCGAGTTCAGTTTATTTACAGAACTGCCACCTTGCATTCAAAAGCTTATAAAATGCTCATTTTAACTCCGAATCGATCCGTTCAACTTGCGTTAGATTCGTAGCGAAATTTTCTACGTGTTAGTCATGCTGCACAGTAGGTTTTCATTTGGTAAAATTCGAGTTTAGACCTAGTTAGTTTCTATAGGTAGGAAACCTCGTTTTTATCATATCTCGCACGTTATTAATCCGTTTTTAAATGATTTTCGCGTCTACGTGTTAAATAGCGAGGCGTAGGATCTGTTTACAAACTTTTTATATTGTTTTCATGTTGATTGGTGTACTGTTCTAATTAAAGTTATGCTTGTCTTGTATGATTGCACTTGGATTGCGTGCTGTTGTCTTGTTGGTCGAGTCCAGACGGTGAGGAGTACGTTGGTGGCCAGGAGTACTACGAGGAGCAGCAGGACCAGCAAGAGTTCACCGACCAAGGCAAGTATAGCATGGATCCTCCTTGATGTCCTATTCACTATTTACACCTCTAAACATGTTGCATGTGTCTAATCTTGTTATCCCCGAGGACATCCTAGTATTATTGCTACTTACACCTTGCCACTGTGGTTACTTGCATATGGGTAGATTGCTAGTGCTCAACCTTAATGAACATGATCTTATTGATGACTTTGGATATGCTAAAGATGATAAAGAATGATAATGATAACTGAACTATAGGGCAACGGAGTGATATTGCTCTTAGCCTTCCTTAAGGACTTATCTGTAGGGCAAAAGCTGGGATTTAACGTACAACTGTGAGGGCTACATGGCTCTGGTTTTAGCTCAGTATCCAGGATCTTGTCTAGCTTGTTAGAGGTTCCCTGAATAAGGCGTCAAGGGCCTTGCCACTTTGGGTATAGTAATGCTTCGTTCACGTGTGTATAGCCATGAGGGAGTGTGCCATGTGAAAGAGGGTTCTCTATATCGCACTGAGGAAACCTAGCGGCCCTAACTTGTTAGACGGAATCTGTGAAAGGCTTCATAGTGAACCCCGCCAACCTACCTCGGTAGTGGGTTAAGAGGCCGATCACCTCGGGAAAAAGGGCAATTCACGGCTCCACGGTGAAAGTGTACACCTCTGCAGAGTTTGATCAAACCGATATATCGGTAGGTGCTCACGGCCACGAGCGGCCGGAAAACTCACGGAATAGTTGGTTACTTTGGAGATGGACATGATGATGAGACATGGGATCAAGATGATGCTGATGAGCTTTAATGATAATGTTATAGCAATAATGATCATGTGGGTTTGGGAGCTTAAGCATAACTTGATACTTATTAAATGCTAAAACTTGACCTACTAAAATGCTAAATGCAAAGAAGATTAATGTCGACCTTTTTGAGCTTCATAACCCATGTTATACTTGTTGAGTGCGTGGAGTACTCACCCTTGCTTTACTTTCTATTTTTCGGGTAAAACCTTGGAATGCGGTGCAGATGTTGGAGGATATCAGGACTTCCCGGATGACTTCTAGGCTTGAGTTCACCAGTTGACGTCCCTGTGATGGAGCCCCGACAGCGAGATATAGTTGTCTTATGTTATTGATATGTCCGGACTATGTTCTTTTGTGTAAGACTATGTTAAAGTTCTTGTTTAGTTATGTAATACAATCGTGATGATACTATTTGTTGTAATTTGTCGACTTATGTGTGTGACTGTTCCCTGTGCACACATAAGATTAATGCATCCCATTTTATCCTTAAAATCGGGTGTGACACCGGGCCAGCCCCCGAGCCAGCCGGACTCGAGCTCGTGGCCAAGCAAGCCTTCGTGTCGGGTGAGCTCGAGCTCGTGGGAGCGTCTATCTCCATAGGACCCGAGCCCGGAGCGTCGGCAATCGTGTTTGCGTTTGCTGCCGCGGGCTCGCCCTTGAGCCGTATCGACGGCTTGTGCTGCTCATGCATGAAGACGCCCGGTGGGACCGGCAGGCGGTCCGACGCGAGCTTGGCGAGGACGTCGGCGTCGTTGTTGAGGTGGCGATGGATGTGGTTGACTTCGAGCCCGTGGAAGTGCTCCTCGAGCTCGCGGACCTTTTGATGGTACGTGATCATCTTCGGGTTGACGCAGTCGACTTCCTTCATGACTTGGTTCTTCACGAGCTCGGAATCGCCCCGGACCTCGAGGTGCCGGACGCCGAGCTCGCGCGCGATGCGCAAGCCATTCACCAGAGCCTCGTACTCGGCCACGTTGTTGGATGCGGGGAAGTGTAGGCGGATCGAGTACTTCATGCGCACCTTGTTCGGGGAGATGAAGACGAGCCCGACGCCGGCGCCATACTTTTTTACGGATCCGTCGAAGTACAACGTCCAGTACTCGATGTCGTCGGGTCTGGGCGGCTGCTCGACCTCGGTCCACTCCGCGACGAAGTCCGCCAGGGCCTGAGACTTTATGGCGTCTCTGGGAGCGTAGGTGATGTCGGCCCCCATGAGTTCAATAGCCCACTTGGCCATGCGGCCCGTAACCTCGGGGCTACGGATGACCTCGCCAAGGGGGAACTTGGAGACGACCTTGACCGGGTGGGAGTCGAAGTAATGCCTGAGTTTACGCCGGGTGATCGGCCAGTGCGTGCACGAGCTTTTCGGAAATGAGTGTACCGAGTCTTGGTGTCGGTGAGGACTTCACTGATGAAGTACACCGGGCGCTGTACCTTGAGTGCGTGCCCTTCTTCTTCTCTTTCGACGACGAGCGCGGTGCTCACCACCTTCGTGGTGGACGAGATGTAGAGGAGGATCGGCTCGTTAGGCGCAGGCGCGACGAGCACGGGTGGATTGGCCAGGAGCCGCTTCAGCGAGTCGAGAGCTTGCTGGGCCTCGTCGGTCCAGGCAAAGCGCTCTATCTTCTTCAACAACTTGTAGAGCGGGAGGCTTCGTTCCCCGAGTTGAGCTAAGAAACGACTTAGCGGCTAGGCACCCGTGAGTCGCTGCACGCACTTGACGTTTTTAATCGGCCCCATATTCATGATGGCGGCGATTTTTTTCCAGGTTGGCCTCGATGCCGCACTCGGAGACGATGAAGCCGAAGCGGTTTCCTCGTGGGACCCCAAAAACACACTTTTCGGGGTTGAGCTTGACTCGAACTCGCGAGCTTGGCGAAGACTTTTTGGTCGGGGATGAGCCCTTTCGAAGCGTTTTGTTTGACAACGATGTGGTCGACGTATGCTTCTACGAGCTTTCGAGGAGCTCTTTGAAGACTTTGCATGCACCTTTGGAAGGTGGCGCCCGCCGTTCTTCAAACCGAAGGGCATTGTTACGCAACGAGAATCCAAACGGAGTGATGAAGGAGGTGGCGAGCTGATCGAGCTCGTTCATTGCGATCTGGTGGTAGCCGGGGTAGGCGTCAAAGAAAGCGAGTGTCTCGCACCCGGAGGTGGAGTCAACAATCCGTCGATGCGCGGCAAAGGAAACGGATCCTTTGGGCATGCCTTGTTGAGACCCGTGTAGTCAACACACATTCTCCATTTCCCATTCTTCTTCTTAACTAGTACGGGGTTGGCTATCCACTCGGGATGATACACTGTTGACGGTCACCAACGACATATTTTTAACGTCAACATTCTACCAATAAGGGGGTGAGACTATACCTTACTACACACATATACATTTATCATTGACATAATTCCACTTGTAGTGCCAGATGATGTTTTGCAGGATTTATATAAATACCGAGTGGAAAATGCACCAAAAGGCGCCTCCCTGGAAAGCGCATTCCTGAGAACATCAAGCCCAAGGGAGAAGAGTCCATAAAACATCAATATCCAAGCACAAGCCCAAGAGTGCACGACCCACCGAAACGAAGCTAACGACGAGACGGACGCACACACAAAATTTCAGCCCGAGCGGGCCCGCGGGGTGCGCGCGCGCGCCACTGGCCGGCGGGCCGCACCCTGGCCAAGGCGGTTCGGGCCCAACCGTCTGGCGGCCCATCTCGACCTGAAAAGTTGTGAGGCGGTGTGTGCACGCTCAAAAAAGGCGGTGCGGGATTAGTACCAAATGGCCTAGCCAAGAGAGGATGCCATGGTGAAGGTCCTATAAATAGATGGGCACTCCCTCCCTTGTAACACACACCACACAATGTAGCCTCTCTCTTCTTCTTCTTCTTCCCCTTTCTTCTTCTTTCTTCTTCTTCTTCTTCTTCCTCTTTCTTCTTCTTCTTCTTTTTCTTCTTCTTCTTCTTCTCTTCTTTTTTTTAGTTTGTACTTAGGAGGAGTTTGGCAAGGATAATAAAAGAAAGCAAGACATTACAGCTATGCGGTATGAGCAATTTAGAGTTCTTCATTCGTTCTTGTTCTCTACTTATCAATATAGTCATATTCTTGAATTAGAGCAAAGTCCTTTTGACATAATCTTGTCTACATACATGTTTAGACCAAAGAGCTAGATCGATATAATGAGTTCTACCTAGAGTTAGCCTTGGTTGATGTTGGGTTCTTGGGATTGATAGTCGTTCCTTCGGGGCGGCGCTGGTAGAAGGACCCCGGGGACCAGGTAAGCCTTGTTAACACGCCCGGAGTGATAATCACTAGTGTAGACGTGGTGTTATGCAGGCTAGGGGTTGCCTATCTTTTTACGGTGCATCCCACGGTTGAGGGGGTAGGCGGCTTGGTCGTGACAAGCCTTGTCCGTCCCTTGAAATCCCCCACGTTCGGTGTGTCGTAGAGCTAATTGCGGACACCGTCCCTTGGGCGTGGGCGGTGCCGAAGTAATTCGGCCGAGACCTTGGCTATCTTGAATTAGAATCTCTAGCCATAAAACATGTGTGTAATCTGCTACCTTGACATGACTATCTAGGATATGCCTACTCCATTCTTTTATTCTTTATTTTACCTTTATCCTTGAGATTGGCTCGAGTGTGTGTGTCAAGTTATCCTATTACTATCTACTTTATTTTACCCCTATTATGAGCATTGGTCTATTATACATCCGTGTCATCTTGACCATGTCCGAATTAGAGACTTTTACACCATGCCTTCCTTTGGGAAAATATAAATAACGATACCCCGAATACTTCCGGTGAAATCTTTGCAATGATAGATCCGTGGCTGCGGATGAATATCTTGTTTGGCAAGATCTATCACCGTTGATAATCCCGTTCGGATCACCGACACGGTGGTTTCACTTGGGAATGTCGGCGAAGCATTTAAAGCGCCGTTATTAGAGATGGGTTCTAAACCTGTTTTCTAGTGATTGCGCTTAAGAAATGCAACAAGCATTTAAAAGCGCCGTTCTTGCGGGAAGGCGTTGGTTAAAGGGATGACCTATTAGGACATGTTCTTGATTTTATGCATGTGTAGTGATCTTTGTTCATCTTAAGTTTATCTAAAAAAAAAAAAAAACTTTTATATATATAAAAAAAACTCTTATCTAAAAGAAAAAAAATCTTATAAATAAAAAAGCAACGACATGTTATCAAGTTAGTATGCACCTTCGGGTATTCTTGTCGCTAACCATTTCAGGTGGAGGGGCACGCGACGCTTGAAAACATGGGGGGCTACATCAAGAAAACTTTGATGCTCTTGGGCGGAGGAACACACTCAAAAGGAGACCTAACTATTCACACTTGACTTTTCACGACAGTCCAAGTGTGAGAGGGAGGACGGTGATAATATCAAGTTCCACATGCAAGGGAATCATAAAAAAAGAGCTCAGTAAAAAAGAGAAAAAAAGAAAAAAAATTATGATGAAAAAAAAAGAGAGATAAATAAGAGATGAGCCTCCCTTTGCTAAAAAAAAAAAAAAAAAAGAGTTGAAAAAAAGATAAATATATAGAAAAAAAAAAGAAGTGTTATTGAAAAAAAAAAAAAAAAAAAAAATATATATAAAAAAAAAAAAAATAAGAGGAGAGAGGAGCAGGTTGGCCCCATATGGTCAAAGTAAACAATGAAGATACGACTCCACCCCGCATTGCTTCCATGTAAGCAAGAAGGGATCTTTCTCTCCCAAGACCTTCGTTGCACCTGAGTGAGTTCGGTATGTCTTCCTCTGCTCCGGCCAGGAAGTCATTACCAAATCAAGATCATCACGCTACCGATGCAGCAATTATGAACTCTATCCTCAAGCTGCCGGTCAAGTACACTCAAGTACGCAAAGGTCCAAAAAAAAAAAAAAAAAAAAAAAAGAAAAAGTAAAAAAGAAGGAAAAGGAAAGGAGGAACATCCTCCTTTACACCTTTGTGACCACTAAGGCCCATGGTCCATATACACTACATGTGTGTATCACCTAAGCCTTGTGGTCCGCCTGAGATGGATCATCAAGCTACCCCCGCAGGAGAATCAACATCTTGCCTTCATGCGTGGTTGGTACACACATACTCGGGTATACAAAGGTAATAATTCACCAATTCTTTTTACTCATACTTATCTCCATATATATATATATATATATATAATATTTCATCATGGAGATAAAACAAGGCTAGACTTACATTGCATTTTTATCTTAGCCTTGTTTGAGTATAAAAAGTTTGGTGAAGTTCTTTTCATCCTCCCTTGATAATAAATTTCTCAAAATAAAAATTTCAAAAAAAAAAAAAATTAAATAAAACAAATCAAGCTGCTCTTTTTTGCTCCTTCCTACATATGTTTCAAATTTGGTAATCACGAAAGGATGGTAAATCCACTCGTGAATCTACCCTATACTAACCATGCGGGGAAAAGTCAAAGAGCACGGGGGTAAAAACCCGATCCGATGAGCATTGAGCTAGCTTGGGGAGGACCGTACCAAGGTAATGAGAAACCTACACTCTCATCCTCTGTCCATTACCTTCAAAAAAAAAAAAAATATATATTTTTTTTTTTTTTTAAAAATTATATATATTTTATTATTAAAATAAACAAAAAAAAAAAAATTACTACACAAAAATCTACAATATTTCAAAAAAAAAAAAAAAAAATGGTATATTTAAAAAAAAAAAAAGGGTATATTTCAAAAGAAAAAAAAAAAAATGAGGTATATTTTAAAAGAAAAAAAAAATGGGGTATACTTAAAAAATATATATATATATGTTTTATAAAATATTTTATTATCAAAATTAACAAAAAAATATTTATTATATAAAATCTAAAATAAAAATCTTTATAAATCAAATAAATTCTTCTATATAAAAAAAACTAAGAAAAATATTTTCCTAAATAAAAGATATTTTTTTTTTTTGAATAAATTTTTAGTATATATAAAAAAAAATCGCCTTGTAATGCCTTTATCTCCATTGGATGAACCTTGTTTTTTCATTTCATGCGTCCTTTTTCTATGTTGGCATGTTTTGGTTTGGAAGTTTTGATCATACTTCCATAGGTGTTTTGAATTAAGCATGGTGCTTAGGTCAAAAAAGTCTACCCTAATCAGATTAGACATGGAGTCGAGTTTGATTATTGAATCGAGAGTGCGAGTGTAGAATTTGGTCGACCATGTGGACTAACCCCCTGCAGGAATTTATCAACATCATGAGGGTAAGTCCAAGAGATGACAATGGAGATCGAAAATTGTTTGGTGAACCAAAAAAAAAAATGATAAAAAAAAAATTATATATATATATATATAAGAAAAAAAAAAAACCTTTGAAACCCTAAGAATGATTGTCCCACTCTTCCAAGATCATCACAAGACAAGCTTGGGGGAGTCTCCCCGGCACGCTCAAAAGATGAGGTTAATCAAAGATCTATTCATAGCGTTCACAAAGGCTAGCAACGTTCATAAACCGAAGGTAAGTCAAAAGCTAGCTTGGGGAGGACTCCCCACAAAGGTAACTCGTATCTCACATTCCATTTAGTTATTTTCTTATCTTATATGAATGATGAGGTATGAGAATAAAAAAAAAAAGAGGGAAGAAGAAAGAGAGAGAGGAGATTTATTCAACTCCATATATATATGTTGTAGAAATGTTTAGTTCTACCTCTGTTGAAATGATGAATAGTTGCTCTGTCTTATGATTTACACAGTGCCTAGTTTATAATTTGAATTTCTCTAAAGTTTGGGTTTAGTGGCTAAGTCTAAAAACTCATCCTGAAAAACCTGATTCATGTGGGTTGCATAGGCTCTATCTAGTCTAAGTTGTTGCCAAGTATGATATGGTATAAATGGATTTGCTATGATTTTGTCCAAAAAAGAGAGGCTTGACATCCGGGAATCTAATTTTTTTAAAAAAAAAAGAGAGAGAATCGATATGGGCTACGCTAAAAAAAAAAAGATGAAAAAAAATGGACATGTGTCCGAGGGCGAGTAGAGCCCACATCTCAAAAAAAAAAAAAAAAAACAAACAAGAGAGGAAATAAAAGACAAAAGTCTAGGGCGAGCGAGCCCACCTCTCCGAAAAAAAAAAATACATAGCAATAAAGCCCATACTTTCTCGAAAAACAAAATACAATTTAAAACAAATAAATTCCGGATGAGAAAGTTGATCAAAAGGATGAATGAAAAGTATTTACTGTTATAACCGTTCTATCGGCAACCGCCCAAGGCTTTGAGAAAAGCTAAAAAGCCCCGCTACGATGAAAGGTAATAAAGGGTGAGCAAAGGCATGCCATTTTATTCAAACTCTAGTAGAAAATCTTATTATAACCCCGGCACTTGTGAAACATAATCGGCATAGTAGCAACTCCCGATCAACAACCAAGTACTTATCTTTGCTCGAGGGGGCGCGCAAAAGGGTAAGCTTGGGGAGTTTGTTGACGGTCACCAACGACATATTTTTAACGTCAACATTCTACCAATAAGGGGGTGAGACTATACCTTACTACACACATATACATTTATCATTGACATAATTCCACTTGTAGTGCCGGATGATGTTTTGCGAGGATTTATATAAATACCGAGTGGAAAATGCACCAAAAGGCACCTCCCCGGAAAGCGCATTCCCCGAGAACATCAAGCACAAGGGAGAAGAGTCCATAAAACATCAATATCCAAGCACAAGCCCAAGAGTGCACGACCCACCGAAACAAAGCTAACGACGAGACGGACGCACACACAAAAATTTCAGCCCGAACGAGCCCCGCAGGCAAAGCTACGCGCCACTGGGGCGGCCGCACCCCCTGGCCAAGGCGGTTCGGGCCCAACCGTCCCGGCGGCCCATCTCGACCTGAAAAAGTTGTGAGGCGGTGTGTGCCTCTCAAAAAAAGCGGTGCGGGATTAGTACCAAATGGCCTAGCCAAGAGAGGATGCCATGGTGAAGGTCCTATAAATAGATGGGCACTCCCTCCCTTGTAACACACACCACACAATGTAGCCTCTCTCTTCTTCTTCTTCTTCCCCTTTCTTCTTCTTTCTTCTTCTTCTTCTTCTTCTTCTTCTTTCTTCTTCTTCTTCTTTTTCTTCTTCTTCTCTTCTTCTTCTTTTTAGTTTGTACTTAGGAGGAGTTTGGCAAGGATAATAAAAGAAAGAAAGACATTCTGGAGCTATGCGGTATGAGCAATTTAGAGTTCTTCATTCTGTTCTTGTTCTCTACTTATCAATATAGTCATATTCTTGAATTAGAGCAAAGTCCTTTTGACATAATCTTGTCTACATACATGTTTAGACCAAAGAGCTAGATCGATATAATGAGTTCTACCTAGAGTTAGCCTTGGTTGATGTTGGGTTGCGGGATTGATAGTCGTTCCTTCGGGGGCGGCGCTCTGGTAGAAGGACCCCGGGGACGGGTAAGCCTTGTTAACACGCCAGAGTGATAATCACTAGTGTAGACGTGGTGTGTCCGGGCTAGGGGTTGCCTATCTTTTTGCGGTGCATCCCACGGTTGAGGGTAGGCGGCTTGGTCGTGACAAGCCTTGTCCGTCCCCTTGAAATCCCCCCACGTTCGGGCGTGTCGTAGAGCTAATTGCGGACAACGTCCTTTTGGGCGTGGGCGGTGCCCGAAGTAATCGGCGAGAGACCTTGGCTATCTTGAATTAGAATCTCTAGCCATAAAACATGTGTGTAATCTGCTACCTTGACATGACTATCTAGGATATGCCTACTCCATTCTTTTATTCTTTATTTTACCTTTATCCTTGAGATTGGCTCGAGTGTGTGTGTCAAGTTATCCTATTACTATCTACTTTATTTTACCCCTATTATGAGCATTGGTCTATTATACATCCGTGTCATCTTGACCATGTCGAATTAGAGACTTTTACACCATGCCTTCCTTTGGGAAAATATAAATAACGATACCACTCAATACTTAGGGTGAAATGCCGCAATGATAGATCCGTGCGCTTGCGGATGAATATCTTGTTTGGCAAGATCTATCACCGTTGATAATCCCGCTCGGATCACCGACACGGTGGTTTCACTTGGGAATGTCGGCGAAGCATTTCTCGCGCCCGTTATTAGAGATGGGTTCTAAACTGTTTCTAGTGATTGCGCTTAAGAAATGCAACAAGCATTTACTCGCGCCGTTCTTGGGAAGGCGTTGGTTAAAGGGATGACCTATTAGGACATGTTCTTGATTTTATGCATGTGTAGTGATCTTTGTTCATCTTAAGTTTATCTAAAAGAAAAAAAAAACTTTTATATATATAAAAAAAAACTCTTATCTAAAAGAAAAAAAAAATCTTATAAATAAAAAGCAACGACATGTTATCAAGTTAGTATGCACCTTCGGGTATTCTTGTCGCTAACCATTTCAGGTGGAGGGGCACGCGGCGCTTGAAAACATGGGGGCTACATCAAGAAAACTTTGATGCTCTTGGGGCGGAGGAACACACTCAAAAGGAGACCCTAACTATTCACACTTGACTTTTCCACGACAGGTCAAGTGTGAGAGGGAGGACGGTGATAATATCAAGTTCCACATGCAAGGGAATCATAAAAAAAAAAAAAGAGCTCAGTAAAAAAGAGAAAAAAAAAAAAAAAAAAAAAAAAATTATGATGAAAAAAAAAGAGAGATAAATAAGAGATGAGCCTCCCTTTGCTAAAAAAAAAAAAAAAAAGAGTTGAAAAAAAAAAGATAAATATATAGAAAAAAAAAAAAAGAAGTGTTATTGAAAAAAAAATGAAAAAAAAAAAAAATATAGAAAAAAAAAAAAAAGAAATAAGAGGAGAGAGGAGCAGGTTGGCCCCATATGGTCAAAGTAAACAATGAAGATACCCGACTCCACCCCTCGCATTGCTTCCATGTAAGCAAGAAGGGATCTTTCTCTCCCAAGACCTTCGTTGCACTGAGTGAGTTCGGTATGTCTTCCTCCTCTCCCGCCGGGAAGTCATTACCAAATCAAGATCATCACGCTACCGATGCGGCAATTATGAACTCTATCCTCAAGCTGCGCCGGTCAAGTACACTCAAGTACGCAAAGGTCCAAAAAAAAAAAAAAAAAAAAAGAAAAAAAAAAGAAGGAAAAGGAAAGGAGGAACATCCTCCTTTACACCTTTGTGACCACTAAGGCCCATGGTCCATATACACTACATGTGTGTATCACCTAAGCCTTGTGGTCCGCCCGAGATGGATCATCAAGCTACCCCCGCAGGGAGAATCAACATCTTGCCTTCATGCGTGGTTGGTACACACATACTCGGGTATACAAAGGTAATAATTCACCAATTCTTTTTACTCATACTTATCTCCATATATATATATATATATATATATATATAATATTTCATCATGGAGATAAAACAAGGCTAGACTTACATTGCATTTTTATCTTAGCCTTGTTTGAGTATAAAAAAGTTTGGTGAAGTTCTTTTCTCGTCCTCCCTTGATAATAAATTTCTCAAAATAAAAATTTCAAAAAAAAAAAATAAAAATAAAACAAATCAAGCTCTTTTTGCTCCTTCCTACATATGTTTCGAAATTTGGTAATCACGAAGGATGGTAAATCCACTCGTGAATCTACCCTATACTAACCATGCGGGGAAAAGTCAAAAGCACGGGTAAAACCCCCGATCCGATGAGCATTGAGCTAGCTTGGGGAGGACCGTACCAAGGTAATGAGAAACCTACACTCTCATCCTCTGTCCATTACCTTCAAAAAAAAAAAAAAAATATATGTTTTTTTTTAAAAATTATATATATTTTATTATTAAAATAAACAAAAAAAAAATTACTACACAAAATCTACAATATTTCAAAAAAAAAAAATGGGGTATATTTAAAAAAAGGGTATATTTCAAAAAAAAAAAAAAATGAGGTATATTTTAAAAGAAAAAAAATGGGGTATACTTAAAAAATATATATATATATGTTTTATAAAATATTTTATTATCAAAATTAACAAAAAATATTTATTATATAAAATCTAAAATAAAAATCTTTATAAATCAAATAAATTCTTCTATATAAAAAAAAAACTAAGAAAAATATTTTCCTAAATAAAAGATATTTTTTTTTGAATAAATTTTTAGTATATATAAAAAAAAATAAGCCTTTGTAATGCCTTTATCTCCATTGGATGAACCTTGTTTTCATTTCATGCGTCCTTTTTCTATGTTGGCATGTTTTGGTTTGGAAGTTTTGATCATACTTCCATAGGTGTTTTGAATTAAGCATGGTGCTTAGGTCAAAAAAAGTCTACCCCTAATCGATTAGACATGGAGTCGAGTTTGATTATTGAATCGAGGCTGCGAGTGTAGAATTTGGTCGACCATGTGGACTAACCCCTGCAGGAATTTATCAACATCATGAGGGTAAGTCAAGAGATGACAATGGAGATCGAAATTGTTTGGTGAACCAAAAAAAAAAATGATAAAAAAAATTATATATATATATATATAAGAAAAAACCTTTGAAACCCTAAGAATGATTGTCCCACTCTTCCAAGATCATCACAAGACAAGCTTGGGGAGTCTCCGGCACGCTCAAAAGATGAGGTTAATCAAAGATCTATTCATAGCGTTCACGGGCTAGCAACGTTCATAAACCGAAGGTAAGTCAAAAGCTAGCTTGGGGAGGACTCCCACAAAGGTAACTCGTATCTCACATTCCATTTAGTTATTTTCTTATCTTATATGAATGATGAGGTATGAGAATAAAAAAAAAGGGGAAGAAGAAAGAGAGGGAGATTTATTCAACTCCATATATATATGTTGTAGAAATGTTTAGTTCTACCTCTGTTGAAATGATGAATAGTTGCTCTGTCTTATGATTTACCTGTGCCTAGTTTATAATTTGAATTTCTCTAAAGTTTGGGTTTAGTGGCTAAGTCTAAAAACTCATCCCCGAAAAACCTGATTCATGTGGGTTGCATAGGCTCTATCTAGTCTAAGTTGTTGCCAAGTATGATATGGTATAAATGGATTTGCTATGATTTTGTCCAAAAAGAGAGCTTGACATCCGGGAATCTAATTTTTTTTAAAAAAAGAGAGAGAATCGATATGGGCTACGCTAAAAAAAAAAAAAAAAAGAGGGATGAAAAATGGACATGTGTCCGAGGGCGAGTAGAGCCCACATCTCAAAAAAAAAAAAACAAACAAGAGAGGAAATAAAAGACAAAAGTCTAGGGCGAGCAGAGCCCACCTCTCCGAAAAAAAAATACATAGCAATAAAGCCCATACTTTCTCGAAAAACAAAATACAATTTAAAACAAATAAATTCCGGATGAGAAAGTTGATCAAAAGGATGAATGAAAAGTATTTCTGTTATAACCGTTCTATCTGGCAACCGCCCAAGGCTTTGAGAAAAGCTAAAAAGCCCCGCTACGATGAAAGGTAATAAAGGGTGAGCAAAGGCATGCCATTTTATTCAAACTCTAGTAGAAAATCTTATTATAACCCTGGCACTTGTGAAACATAATCGGCATAGTAGCAACTCCTGATCAACAACCAAGTACTTATCTTTGCTCGAGGGCGGCGCAAAGGGTAAGCTTGGGGGAGTTTGTTGACGGTCACCAACGACATATTTTTTTTTTTAACGTCAACATTCTACCAATAAGGGGGTGAGACTATACCTTACTACACACATATACATTTATCATTGACATAATTCCACTTGTAGTGCCGGATGATGTTTTGCGGGATTTATATAAATACCGAGTGGAAAATGCACCAAAAGGCACCTCCCCGAAAGCGCATTCCCGAGAACATCAAGCACAAGGGAGAAGAGTCCATAAAACATCAATATCAAGCACAAGCCCAAGAGTGCACGACCCACCGAAACGGTTAACGACGAGGACGGACGCACACACAAAATTTCAGCCCGAACGGAGCCCCCGCAGTGCTTGGCGCCCACTGGCGCGGCCCCGCACCCTGGCCAAGGCGGTTCGGGCCCAACTGTCTGGCGGCCCATCTCGACTGAAAAGTTGTGAGGCGGTGTGTGCCTGCTCAAAAAGCGGTGCGGGATTAGTACCAAATGGCCTAGCCAAGAGAGGATGCCATGGTGAAGGTCCTATAAATAGATGGGCACTCCGTCCCTTGTAACACACACCACACAATGTAGCCTCTCTCTTCTTCTTCTTCTTCCCCTTTCTTTCTTCTTTCTTCTTCTTCTTCTTCTTCTTCTTCTTTCTTCTTCTTCTTCTTTTTCTTTTCTTCTTCTTCTTCTTCTTCTTTTTTAGTTTGTACTTAGGAGGAGTTTGGCAAGGATAATAAAAGAAAGAAAGACATTCAGAGCTATGCGGTATGAGCAATTTAGAGTTCTTCATTACGTTTCTTGTTCTCTACTTATCAATATAGTCATATTCTTGAATTAGAGCAAAGTCCTTTTGACATAATCTTGTCTACATACATGTTTAGACCAAAGAGCTAGATCGATATAATGAGTTCTACCGCTAGAGTTAGCCTTGGTTGATGTTGGGTTGCGGGATTGATAGTCGTTCCTTCGGGGGCGCCTCGGTAGAAGGACCCGGGGGCGGGTAAGCCTTGTTAACACGCCAGAGTGATAATCACTAGTGTAGACGTGGTGTCTGCGGGCTGGGGGTTGCCTATCTTTTGCGGTGCATCCCACGGTTGAGGGGGTAGGCGGCTTGGTCGTGACAAGCCTTGTCCGTCCCTTTGAAATCCCCCCCCGTTCGGGCGTGTCGTAGAGCTAATTGCGGGACACCGTCCTTTGGGCGTGGGCGGTGCCCGTAATTCGGTAGAGACCTTGGCTATCTTGAATTAGAATCTCTAGCCATAAAACATGTGTGTAATCTGCTACCTTGACATGACTATCTAGGATATGCCTACTCCATTCTTTTATTCTTTATTTTACCTTTATCCTTGAGATTGGCTCGAGTGTGTGTGTCAAGTTATCCTATTACTATCTACTTTATTTTACCCCTATTATGAGCATTGGTCTATTATACATCCGTGTCATCTTGACCATGTCCGAATTAGAGACTTTTACACCATGCCTTCCTTTGGGAAAATATAAATAACGATACCACGAATACTTAGGGTGAAATCTTTGCAATGATAGATCCGTGCGCTTGCGGATGAATATCTTGTTTGGCAAGATCTATCACCGTTGATAATCCCGTTCGGATCACCCGCACGGTTTCACTTGGGAATGTCGTGAAGCATTTTTCTGCGCCGTTATTAGAGATGGGTTCTAAACCTGTTTCTAGTGATTGCGCTTAAGAAATGCAACATACACCTCCTTGATAAACCTAGCGGCTAAGAGCTTATCTATCTCCTCGGCGATTGCCCGGCGTCGATCGTCATCGAAACGTCTAAGCCTACGCTTCATCGGCGAGAGCCGGGTTTGATGTTCAAGGGAGTGCTCGGCGACTTCCCTCGGTATGCGACATATCCGAGGCCCTCCATGCGAACACGTCGAGGTTCGCACGGAGGAAGTCGACAAGCTCGCTTTCCTATTTGGGGGGTGAGCTCGGCACCCACGGAGAGGGTGTGTCCGTCCTTGTCGGCCGTGACCTCTTTGGCGTCCTTCTCGGGCTTGAAGGTGCCCGCAACCTTCTCGAGCTCGGCAGGTGCGCTCGCGCTCGCCACCTCTCGGAGCTCGATGGATGAGCTCGTGCTCGCCTTCCTCTTGAGCTCGGGGAGTCCTCGGCGCTGGCCGGCCTGCCATCTTGGGCAGCATCTGCCGATCTCGGCGGCGGCGTCGGCGTCTTGGGCGGCGGCGGCCTCGTGGCGAGCGAACGTGCTCGAAGGTGGAGTCGACGGTTATGACCCCCCCCGACGGACCCGGGGATCTTGAGCTTGAGATAGGTGTAGTTGGGGGACGGCCATGAACTTCGCATAGCACGGCCGCCCCAGCGGGGCGTGGTAGGCGTTTTTGAGCGGGAGCACCTCGAACGTGAGGACCTCCTTGCGGAAGTTGTCCGGGGTGCCGAAGGTGACGGGGAGGTCGATCCGCCGGCGGGAGCATCTACTTCCCCGGCACCACGCCGTGGTTGGTTCGGCGATGGACGGAGTCGTGCCTTGGGGATGCCAAGGGCTTGGAGCGCGTGGATGTAAAGGAGGTTGAGGCGGCCGCCGCCGTCCATCGGCACCTTCCGGGGCGCATGGTGCCGATGATGGGGTCGGCGACGGCGGGTACCTCCCGAGATGCGGGATGTGTCGGGGATGGTCGGCCTTGTCGAAGGTGATCGTCGAGTTCGACCACTTGAGGTACTCGGGGGTGGCCGGCTCGGTGAAGAGGGACCTCACGGCGCGTGAGCTTCGTCGGCGCTTGGACTCGTGGCCGGTGGCCCCGCCGAAGACGGCGTTGACGGCGCCGTCCTCGATGTAGATGTCGGCGTCGAACTGCGTCGGGGGCGGCTTTGCGACCTTGTCGTCATCGTCCTTGTCTCCGTCCCGCGCGGCGTGCCCATCACGTGCTTCTTCATGAGGCGGCAGTCCTTCATCTTGTGCTTGACCGGGCCCTCGTGGTGCGGGCCGCGGTGCCTCGAAAGCATCTTGTCGAGCGCTCTTTGGGCACGGTTTGTACCGCCTTTGGGGCCGGCCTTGCGTTTGTCGCCACGGCGACGAACTCGTCGTCATCGTCATCGCGGGGGCGCTTGTTCTTCTTGTTCTTCTTCTTGCGGCGGAGCGGACCCCTCGGCGGCGTCGTCGTCGGCCTTGGGCCTGCCCTTCCCCGTGGCGACGGGAGACGGCGTCCTCTCCCTCGGCGTGGCGTGTGGCGAGGTCGAGGAGCTCCTTCACGGTCCCCGGGCTTCGGGGCGCCGAGCTCGTGGATGAGGGTCTCGCGGTGGTGCCGAACGTGAAGGCGGTGATGACCTCGGAGTCGGAGGCCTCGGAGGGTTGTTGCGAGCTTGGAGAAGCGCCCGATGTAGTCGCGCAGGCCCTCCCCTTCTTCTTCTTGCACCCTCGGAGGTCCCACGCCGTGCTCGGCCCGGTGTAGGTGCCCTGGAAGTTGCCGACGAAGACGTCGGCGCGAGTCCTCCCGATTGCGGATGGTGCCCTCCGGGGAGGTGCTCAAGCCACGACCGCCGCGAGTCCGCAAGGTAAAGTGGGAGGTTGCGGATGATGAAGTAGTCATTGTCGGCGCCCCGGCTGGCCGGCCGGGGGTAATCCTCGAGCCGTGGCGGGGTCGGTCTCCCCATTGTACTTCTGCACGAGGTCGAACTCGGAAACGAAGGAAATGGGGCGTGATGGATGCGTGAGCCGAACGCCCTCGGCCTCCTTGAGCTCGAGCTCGAGGACCCGGCGGTCCAGCTTTGGAGGCGGGCTCGCGGGGGCGGCGCACCGGTGTGGGGCTGCGGCTCTTGTCTTCTTCGCTGTCGGGCGCCCACCGCGTCACTTGCGTAGGTGCGAGGACGCTTCGTGGTCGTCGCGGTGGTGCTTGTCGTCGTCGGGGCGTTCTTCTCGGCCCGAGCCTCCGCTTTGCGCCAGGCGTTGATGGTGTCTCTGGCGTCGCGGTTCTCGCCGACCGCCCGCCGACGTCGCGTGGACCTCGGGGTGGGAGGAAGCTTCGTGCTCCTCCGGCGGTCGTCGGTGAGACGCCGAGCTCGCCGCTGGCTGGATCGCCGCCTCCGCTTAGGGAGCCTCTTGAGCTGCTCATGGGTTCTCAGGTGCCTCGGGCTCCCTCGGGGGCCGGCAACAGCGGCGAGAAGCAGCGCGGCGGCCGCTGGGTTACGGGATGCCCTCCCGAACACCGGCGGGGAGCTGTTCCGGTCCCTCGTCCGGTTGATGCGGTCGTGGACATCGCGGGCTCGAGCTCGTGCTCGTGATTGCTACCTTCCTCCTCGCTCGGCGAGGGGGGCTTCGCACCGCTCTTGGGGCTGCCGCGGCGCTCGAGCTCCTCGAGCTCGTCCGGTCGAGCCTTGATACGGTCGACCCCGGAGGCTCGCGCCGGCGTGTGGCGGAGCCCCCCCGGGCGTGTGTGTTCGGAGGCGTCGCCGGCGGGCCTCTTCCACCGCGCCCTCGGGGGTGTCGTACATGTAGTACCGTGGGCGTGTGGGTCGCAATCCATGAGGCTCATCCCATCGAGGGCGAGCTCGAGCTCGTGAACGCCGGTTCGCGGGCTCGTCGCCCGAGTAGAGTGGGAGGCCCGCTGCCCGCGTCGGGGTATCCTAGCGTAGGCCGCCGTGAACTCGTCGACCGATAGCGCCTCTTCGCCGGCGAGTTGCGGGGCGGCGTTAGCGGTGGAGAAGGTCACATCGCGGAACAAAGCCTCGTAGGCTCGCGTCCCAGGATGTTCGGGAGCGGGTCCTCTATGAGGATGAAGAAGCGATCCGCGGCTGCGCGATGGGAGCTAACCGGCGCGGAAGTCGAGTTCCGCCGCATGCTCGTGAGGATGGAGTCGGTGGCGCCACGGAGGCGATCGGGGATGTCCTCACGCCGCCGCATCGGGCGGGTGAAGACGGCTCCGGTGACGGGATCGCTCCGGCTCGTCGAGAAGTCGATAGTGCCGCGCATCGCTAGCGCCGCGCCGTTGGTGAAGCGGAAGAAGCCATCGGAGTGGAGAAACGCCGCACTAGCGCGCCCCTACCCCGGGCGCGCCAACGTAAACGGTCTAATACCACCGTCACGGTAATGTTTGGCTAATGCGTGCTCCGATGGCCCGGCTCTATAGACAATGACACAAGATTTATACTGGTTCGGGGCAAATCGCTCCCCCTAGTCCAAAGTGATCACTATCCGAGCTCAAACGCTCATACCGGGCGAGTACAAGCGGGTCGAGAGAGGGAGAGGGCTCCCAAGTCTCTCGTGATTGAGGCTAGTGCCAATATCGAGTGGGTGTCGTCTTTGTGGAGAGTGAACCTTGTGTTCGCCTCAACCCAGAGGCCTACCTCCCCTTTATAGTCGCAAGGGGGCGGGAACATGAGCTCCTCGGGTTGAGGACTTGAAGAAATAAAAACATATATGCGAGGCGGTAGATGCGTGGAAGAGCTCTGGATGAGCTCAGGACCGGGCGAGCTCCTTCGAGCTCCCGAGTGCTTTGGGCGTCGAATGGTCGTCGTCGTGCGGCGGGTGCGGTTTGGGGCGGTGGTCGGCGTCGCCTTGTCCCTAATCGTAGTTGGAAGACGTCTCCTCGCGGCATGGGGGCGTCCATACCGTCGATGGGAAGGCGTACCCGTATGTACGTGCGACATCAGAAAGCGAGCTGTTGGAGCCGGCGGGGTATGGCGAGTGGTCGAATGACCTCTCCCCCGTAGTCGCGCCTCTACGTGGCTACGATTCTCGTCGTCAGTGGTTGAATTTGTCGGGAGTTGTTGACCAACTCCTGTACCCCGAGCTTCTTCGAGAAGGCGGGCGGACGAGCCCTTGGCGGTCGTCGCGTCGTGAGGTTCGTCGCGGGGAGCTCGGCGGGCGGAAGAGGTCCCTAGGGGCGGGTCGAGCGTGATGAAGACGGGGAGCTCGTCACGGGGAGAGCTCGGTCGAAGCGGGAAGGTGGATCTTCATTTGAGGAGCTCATTCGTGAGGGCCCCGCGGCGGAGGCTTGCCCTTGTAAGGAGAGCTCGCATGTGGAGAAGACTTCGTGCACCGCGGTAGGACGCCTTGTCTTTCGTGCGATCGGGGTCGGGGGTCACATTTGAGTTGGGAGCTCGCTTATGGGTATCCCAAACATCGATCCCCACGTATCCCATCCAAAGATGTCTCTCAACTAAAACGCTATCCACCCGACTTTATGGTAGTACTCCCTCCGTCCCATAATATGTGACGTTCTACGGTTCAAAAAATTTTTCGAAAAGAATGATGTTTTTAGCTTGCTATCGTAGGTCCCCACCTATACCGATCCATCCATCCATTATCGGTATCCGGCCACTCTTGAATAGAAAATGAAGAAAAGGACAAACGGTGGGAGGCCGGGAGGAGCTTATCCTTTCGTTCGTCAATCCTTTCGTTCGTCGGTCTTAGTGGCATGGCATTCGTGTGAAGCTCGCCGGGAGGGTCGCGTGTCGACGCCGAAGCTAGCCAAACGCCGGCGGCGAAGCTCGCCATGGCCGCCGGCCGAGCTGCCCCGTAACCATCGGGGATGACTTCGCCGGCGAGGCTACGCGCCCGGCGACAAGGCTTTTACCATAGCGCCGGGACCGAAGCTTCGCCATGGCAGCGAGGCTGAAGCTCGCCATGGCCAGGCCAGCCGCTTCGGGCTAACCCGCCGGGCATGAGCTTCGCCGGGGCGGTTGCGTGGGGCGAGCTCGCCATGGCCGCGGGGCCGAAGCTTCGCTATAAGCCACGGCCGGCTTCGCCGTTGCCGCCGGGGGCGAACTCACCATGGGCTGCGTCGGAGGTGCGCCCATGGCGGAGCGGTCGCCGCTGGCGTAGCGCCCGATGGCCTCGCCCGTGCTGCTGGCGTCGCGCCGTGCCTCGCCTGTGCCCGACTCCGGTGTGCCACGCCGTGCCAGCCTCATCCTCGGTGTTCTTTGGATCCGGCCGCCAGACGCCGCTGCGGCCGTGGCGTGGATCCAAGAACGAACGGAGATAAAAGCGAGAAAACCGGGACATTGTAGGGGTCGTCGGTCTCTTTTTACTCTTTCCTTGGTCTGTGCCCATCCCACTACCCGGCCAGTGCGGGAGGCGTCTTGGAAAGCATACTCCAAAGTAGCACTTACCGAACCAAATCGCTGCGGCGGGGCACGCCAAACACCACGCTACGTTCGCACGCACCTCGAACGCCCGCACTTCCGGGCGGTACCGTGCGTTCGCTACAGGCTCCGTTGGCCCACCACGAACAGCGGGCGTGAGAGAGAGGAGAGAGGTGGTAGCCATGCGGCTATGGGTCCCACTACTTGAATCTACTTTAAAAATGCTATAACTCATAAACCAAAAGTCCAAATTAAATTCGATTACACCATTGAATTCGTTTCAATTAATCCTTCAAAACTAGATGTCACATGGATATATTTAAATAAAATTTTAAGTGGGCCCTACTCATGGTAGTTGGTATAGAGTAGAGATATAAAGAAGCATGGCTGCGGAAGATGAATGCTTGTAAAGGGAGGGAATCTTGATGACTAGGATGTATAGAGGGAGTAAATAGAGGAACATGAGTGCGGATAGTCTAAAACGTCTATTATTCCGGGACGGAGGGAGTATGCCCGATGGCTCCAAACAGGGCGATGCATCATACATAAACCAGAAAGCTCCTTTTATTTTAGGCAATGCAGTGCCTAACTGAGGCACAGATGCTGTTGCAGCTGTGCTTTTGTATCGGAGTTATTTAAAGTCACTGGACTTTCTTTGCGTCCACACGCGTTTCAGGCATCCGTGGTGTTCTCGCTGTCGCGACACGTCGCTGCCCACCCTGCGTGGGGGTGGCTCCCCCCGCTGCTCTTGGGCTTGTTTGGTTTGCACCCCCGGAGTAATTTTGCACGGGAGATAGGCTGCACGGATGTTGCTTGGAGTCCATTTGGTTCGAGCCACTGAAAACATGACTGGACCAGGCGACACAACCTCCGCCAGGCCGACGAAAATGGTCGCCTGGCTGAAGCACCCTGGTGCCTGGGCTCATTCAATACGAGTAATCCACCTTTTGTCTCTTCCGTTTTTTAATCATTTTTTTTGTTTGTCTCAACGTCTGGATATAAAGGTGTGGCCGAAACACCTTTTATATGTTCCTTATATTATATATAATAATCCCTCATTATTATATTCATAAATATTATCAAGTAAAATAATAAAATTAGTTTTTATATCATTGCTTCATAAAACACTATTCTATTTTCCCTTTATTTTAATTGTCTCTATTGTTTAAATAATAGGTTATAATACAAAAATATAATTTTTTCTTCTTCAACTTCTCGGTACAGGCTTCCAACCAAATGGACTTCCTCTCTATTTACCCAACAAGGCGGATTCTATTAAAATTCCAGACAACTCCCGTTAACACTTTTTCCCATGCAAATCATCTAAATTGCCAACCAAACAGGCCATGGCCATGCCTGCATCCCTCGACCGAGGGTAGACGTAGATCACCCCGGCCTTGAGACCATGACAGGTGGCCCCTCCTACAGCCGGCCCCGTTGGCAGTGATTATCCTCTATTCGCAGAAAAAAAGGAATACTCGTCTCCTCTACGCTTGGCACCTCGGCGGCTCTGCCCACCCCGCGCCGCACCCGCCCGCTCAGGAAAGTGGACGGGGTTCCTCTGCAGCGGTGGCGGCCCCCGCGCTAGGATCCTGTAGGCAAGGAGTGGTGAAGGAGCGGCGTGCGGCCTGTCGCGTCCTCGACATCCTCGCTCGCCCCCTTCCTAGCGCCGGTCGGCCTTGCCTTTACGCGGAAGGTGGGGAGCCTCGACGTCGGTGACCGCTTTCCCCCTACCTGCGCTTAGGTCCCGTTGCCATGGACTGGAGAACGAGCGGCACGCAGGTAGCCAGGCTTCCCGTTCTCAATGAAAAGCAACATTGTGCCTCCAGATCCCAGCGACGCGATGGCGGTGGTGATGGCGGCCGCTTCCCCACGACCGGATTTATGTCGTGTCTATCTTCAACTCGTCGGCTTGGTAAGTGTCATCCCTCCTGCACACAATGTGCCATCGATCCATTCGACCATGTTCAATCCATCCATCCTCTCTTCACCTCGATTCTGACATAGAGCCCTCGACGACTCCATCTCGCCCCATGGGTTAGGAATATAATAATGAGGGAGTGTTGCCGCTTCCAACGGATCTGCAGGTTCCTCATCATTTGGGAGCAGAGATCGAAGAGGAGGCAATAAGAACTCCGTAGGCAAGAGTGAACTGCAGCAGATTCATCCAACCCATCAGGTACTGTGAATTGGTTTGGTTTTGGGATTGATCAATTCACAAACAGACTACCGGATTTTTTTATCCATTTCTTAGTTGATTCAGGTAACAGTGGGACAAGCAAGTGAATGTTGTTGGGAGAAGGGGATTAGAGAGGTGGGAAGATTTCATGATAATTCCTAAATTGAAAATAGCAGATGAAGAATGGTACAAAGTTGAAATGCTACTCCTTGAGAGTGGATGGAATCCACAATGATGCCATATACCCATGTTTAGTTATGAATCAGTAATGCAGTCACTTATCATGTATCCTGTACCCCGTTGTTTTGTTGTGCTATGTCCGACACTGACGATACAATTGGTCCTAGAGTATTTGTATTTTTATCTGATTTACTTGCAAACAGGTGTATGCAACCAACTTGGGTTTTGTTTAAAATTATTTATCATGCTGGTTCCTCCCATGTCATGTAACTTGTGAAATGGTTGGTTTTGCATTGTGGTGCATTGTGCTTCTGCAGCACACCAAGAAGGGATGCTTCTTTCTGTATATACTTCATTTATATATTCCAGGATTGCACACACCTGTTTAAGTATGTATCACTTGATGTGTGAACATCTGTCAAATTTAGGGTAAAGCACTTCTTAGTTAAGCGACCTTAATTTTTTGTTCTTTGACATAGGCATTCAAAGGTTTTATCTGCCTCACAATGCTGGTACAAAAATTGTCAGGATTTTGAGTTCTCGTGTGCATAGGTTTCTCACATGTATGTTTACTTCAGCAATAAGTTAAAGTAACATGATACATATGGTCTTTTGTTCAGATTATTTTGAAAAAACAGTTTAGTCTGTAGTTCTGAACTTCTGATCCCTAATAAGTAGTCAGATGTAGTCAGATTGCAATGTGACTATTTACCAGCGTGCTAATGTTAAGATGTAATCGAAATCTGCAAGGCAAAAGTAGTATGTTAATCATTTCCTGGTTTTATTACTACTACTACTACTACTACTACTACTACTACTACTACTATTATTATTATTATTATTACTATTACTATTATTATTATTATTACTACTATTATTATTACTATTATTATTATTATTACTATTATTATTATTACTATTATTATTATTACTATTATTATTATTACTTCAGTTATGCTGTTCACTGCACATTGAAATATATATTTTTTCTTTGCTACCAAGACATAAGCAGATCATGTAGGTGCAGAATCATGGATATTTGTTTACTTAGTAAGTAATGATTTTGATGAAGTATTTAATCACCAAAATTGTAAAAGAGGGCAGCGCAACCAAATGGCAGTAATTTGCTTAGAATTATGATCCAGATGTTCCAATAGCCCATATATTGCCCTGTCATAATCTATGTGCATCATAACTTATGCCACATTTTCTTTTTACAGACTTGTCCATGCATGATACTGATACCTGATAAAGAGGAAGGCCACATCTCTTTTCCCTCTATTGGTTGCACCTACCTTTTTTTTACGTGTATTTGCTCAACTGTTGATCTAACGTCGTATATTCAGCATCAAGGGAACTTGTCACTATGACGACCGACTGTCTTTTGCAAACCTCATAGCTGCGAACTGTGTAGTTTGTCTTTCTAAGCTACCAACTTTAGCCTTCGATTGTTGTGAATTCCCGATCATAAATTGTATCGAATAGTTATGTAATGTATGGTTCAAATAGCACCATTAGTGTAATGATCAGGACCATGGAATGTTGGCAATTACTATATATTAATGTCGACATCTTAGCTTTATCATATCTAAATATGGAGCCTTATCTATCGAGCATAGAATAGCGTTGATTCTTTAAATCATGGTAGGGCGCCCAAAGGGCGCTGATGTTCTAGTTCTATAATCAGAGACCTGAGGGCTGCGGCACCGTCGCGTATCGGGGCCTCGTTTAGATGTTAGGAATTTTAGCAAAGTAACTCCCTGGAACTCCCAGAAGCACTCCTGTAGCATTTTCGTTTGTTTGTGGTAAAATATTATCCTACCATGGGGTAACTAGGCTCAAAAGAATCGTCTCTCGCAATGTACATCTAAATTGTGTAATTAGTTACTTTTTTACCTACATTTCATACTCCGAACATATGTCTTTTGGTGTATTTAATGTGATGTGATGGAGAGAGAGTGAAAAAACTTTAGCCAACTAAACGAGGCCCAGAATTGGCACCCTGGCATGGCAGGACCTTCCCCTGTTGTGAGGGAAAACTGAAAACCACCGGTGGGTGGGTGGCCGATCAGCATCGCGGTCAGTCGACCACTGGCCGATGGGTGCCTGAAAGTCACATGCGGCCGTGGCATCGCGTCAGCACCTTGCCAAATCTCCAGCGGTTACGGTGAACATGCCTGTCACTGTTTCACTGCTGTTAGCAGAAACTGGTCAGTCTGGGATGGAAAAGACTGTTGATCCCCAAGCCGAGCAGCAGGCCCGTCACATCCTTTTCTTCTGCAGGCAACGGGGTCGCATCGATCCGAAAGCGGATGGAGAGGTTTCTGTTTTTAGAGTTCGGCAATGGCGTTTGGTTTGTGATTCCTGAGTGCAGGAACAGGTTGTTTGGTATGAGCCGTCCTGGAACTAGCTAGCTGCCTTGGGTGTGTTTAGATCCTAAAAATTTGGTGTAAAATTTTGGAGGAATGTTACATCGAAAGACAGAAGACGCGTTTCGTTTGTTAGTGGTAAATATTATCCTACCATGGCATAACTAGTCTTAAAAGAATCGTCTCATGATGTAAACATCTAAACTGTGTAATTAGTTTATTTTTTTTACCTACATTTCGTCTTTCGATAAATGTGCTTGGCATTTTGATGTGATGGGGAATCTTCTTTTGCATAGTGGAATTTGGAGAGAAAAGTTGGGGTCTAAACACACCCTTTAACCGACTTCCTAAGCAAGATCACGCGGCCAGCAGAGAGTGTGATTTGATATATTCGGCAGGTCAAACGGTCTACGAGTACTAGAGTACTCCCTCTGTCTCTTTTTAGATGTCGTTATGGGGTGCGTCTTGGGTCCAAATTTTCTCAACTTTGACTAAGTTTGTAGAAAATACGTGCAACATTTATACTTTCGTATAAATTTATTAAAAAACTAGACTTAAAGATCTTTTCGATGATACTAATTACTTAGCATAAATATTTATATATTTTAATATATAATTGTCGGCAATTTAAAAATGTTGACTTTCGGAAAGCGAGAATGACATTTATTTAGGGACGGAGGAGTACGCATCATATTCGTACTATATGGCGATGGGACTGTACAACCGAAACATGCATGATGCATTGACATTTGAAAGAAACGGGTAACATGCAAGGTGAGGAGACAAGCATAGTTAGTGCATGGTCGACAGGTCGAGTGAATCGAGAAGCAGCAAGCTTAGATTCAGATGTATGGTCCCTACCATGCTCAGCCGCAGATCGCATACGAAGCATGCCATTACGTTGGCACTAAAAGGCGGTCCCAGGGTGATACGGCGCAGCTCAGAAACGATGATAGGGAGGCAGGCAGGCACTCCCGGCACCGATCCTTTGGCTTCACTCAAAAAGCAGTGGACCGGATGAGTGGGCATCATCTGATTTCTCATCACCGCGCCCACCCATGTCCTCCGTACCGTATTTGATTGATCCGCAAGCACAGATCAGATGGCATGGCAACATCTTCTCCCTCCGTCCCATGTGCCAACAATCACCCATGACTGCATGCGTCATTAGCTGCACAGTGTCTGTACAATACACTAGTTGATAAAGAAATCATCGGTTGTGTGCAGACGACTAAATCTGAAATAAAATATCTTTTTTCGCTTAATTGTCTCGAGGAGACGCAGCTTCCAAACACAAGTTGCCATGGACTATTTAGGCCTGCCTCATCTCGCTGAGCTCCACCAACTTCTGCACGTCCGGCATCACCGCCTTGGCCGCGTCCAGCGAGCCGAAACGCTCCAGCCATGCTGCTAGGAGCGGGGTCTTGCTGGAATCGAACAGCTTCAAGCCAGTCAAGCGATCGATGAGATGCACCCATGCGACGAATCCTCCAAGCACGACGTCAACGTATCCGACGCTGTCACCTCCGAAGAATGGTTTCCCCTCTGAGCACTCCTTCAGTACACGCTCGAGAGTCTCCACAGCACCAGACGATTGCTTTCTGCCCTCCGCCTTCTCCTCCTCTGTCTTGCCCATGCTCATCATCATCAACGAGCCCAACAGCTGCACTAGCATATATAGCAGGTTACATAGTATTCAATTACTGTTGCTTTCCGATTTACAGTACTAATTGTTGAGTATCAAACGCACGGCTGAAAATAAGGAAGATGGGAAACGATGCTACGCACCTTGTCATCAATGTAAGCAGCCCAGAAACGAGCCATGGCCCGGTCGTATGGGTGAACAGGGAGAAGAGAGGGACGACCATCGTTGGCACCATAAACCTCGTCGAGGTACTGCATGATAATCTGGGTCTCGCAGACGGGCTTGCCGTTGTGGATGAGCACGGGAACCTTCTTGTGCAGCGGATTGGACTTGAGAAGGAGCTCGCTCTTGTTGAAGAGATCCTCCTCGACGTACTCGTAGCTCAGACCCTTGAAGCTCAGGGCAAGCCTCGCTCGCAGAACGAACGGGCTCCCCCAAAAGCCCAGCAGCTTCAGCTCATCTCCTCCGGCCATTCGCTGATGTTTGTTTCCTTAAGGTCCCGACTAATTACGATTGTTGCTCTTGTTTTTGTATATGGAATAATGGAGGTAGGCCCGGATTAGAGCATCCTCGGCTGAGACGACGACGACTCCTTTGTTTGGTGAGTGTTTGACTGGTTCTATATACATCACGTTTATTTTGACTGGTTCTATATAAACAGATTTAACAAAATGACCTTCTCTAGAATGGAGAGAGAGAGACCGAGGAGTACAGACCACATGTTTGGTTCCTGGATAAGAGGTTTTGATTCTAGACTAAGAAATCAAATGCTAGTGGGATAGCTGCAGCCGCAACTGTGGCCAACTTCCGTGGGTCACCCTGACCTCGATAAAATCCAACCCTGGTGAAACGCATATTCTTTTTTTTTCGAAAGCGGGACTTCACCCGTATCGCATTAAAAAAAAAAAGGCCGAAAAGAAAGGTCGGTAACCGGATACAAGAGGAGGCAGCGCGCGAGTAACCCTCGGGTTACCCACGAAATCCCGGACACAAACAAACAGCAAGAAACGAGAGGGGAGGGATGGGGCGGACCCTCCAACTAACAACCCCGACGTTGAACCTAATACAAGAAAACACACGACACACGGGTAGCTAGCGTGAGACGAGAGCCAAACGCGACAACGGCGTCAAAGCATCCGCTAGATAACTGGCGGCCAAGCATCCGTCCCGCGAACCCACGACGACCAAAGCATCGCGCGGAAAGACGGCGACCGCCGACCGGCGACAAAGCATCCGTATAGGCGACCCGCGACCTCGGCGGCCAGCGCAAAAAGAAACCGAAACGCAAGCTCGTAATGACCGCGACCTCGGCAACATACCGAAACGTTGGCTCAGAACGACCGCGACCTCGGTGGCACGTACACGCCGGAAACGCAAGCTCGTGAAAGAGAGCACCACGGTGACAAAGCATCCGCCCAACAACGAAGAGCACCTTGGCGACAAAGCATCCGCCCAACAACGAAAAGTACCGGGTGGCAAAGCATCCGCCGGAAACGACAACCACTAGGGCTGCGGACACCACTAGCTAGAACACCGGGTGAGGGTAACCATGAAGCACCGTAAGGGTCGGCGGGACGAGCAAACCAACTAGGAAGGGGGACGACGGCCGTGGACACCGGAATCTTTGGCGTTACTGCGGGAAGGAGATCGACGTCCACGAACGCCGACAACGCCAAAGGGAGCCCCTTCGGTCTTTTCGACCCAAGTTTGCAAGACAACCCCCAACGAGCCGCGACGAATCCAACCTCCAACGCTGCGCTGTGAGGAGGCCCGGCATGCCTACGGCGCCACCGCTGGCTGCAGACGAACGCTGAACCGCCTTGGCCCCACCACCACGGCGGCGCCATCACCGAAAGCCGCGAGCGACGGCGGAAGAAGGAAGGCCCCCCGCGCGCCACTCCAGGCCCCTAGAGCCGCTGGTCGCGAGTCCCCAAGGATGGCCGCGGGGAGGAGCCGGTGAGGGGGAGAGGGCATCGCCGGCGGCGAGATCCGGGGGCGGGGGGGGGGATCGGCCCGGCCGCGCGCCGTCCCTGGGCCCCCGGCCACGCCACACCGCCCGCCCGGTTCCGCACGCCGCCCGGCAAGAAAGGCGCGCGGAGAGGCGGCGGATGAGGGGAAGTGAAGTCCGGAGGTAGATCCACTCGGGAGGGGCGCGGATCTGGCCGGGCAAGCCGCCCCTGGGCCGGAGAGCACGCCGCCAGCTGTCGGGGAGGAGGGAGAAGCCGGGGGGTTGGGGAGGAGGGAGCGGTGGCCGGCGGTACCCCTTGTTGAGGGGGCGGGGCCGGAGGGGGCCGCCCCCGCGGCCGAGAGGCCCGGCGGCGGCGACGGCCGGGGGGGGGCTCTCGGCCGGGGCGATGGAGTCGCCCCGAGCCGCCCGGGAGCGGGCGCTCTAATGTATCTTTGAAAACGCATATTCAGATATTGACTTGAGAATCTTTCTCTGGTCAATATTGTCAGTGAAGAAACCTCCTCACCCTAACATGGAATCGAGCCACTCCTCAAGTCATGGAATGAATCCCCACGCTAGGTCTCACAAGTCACAACAGCTAGATTAAAACCTGATTGCACTACTACAAAAATTAAACATAATTGCTTGTTCAAAATCCCCTGTCAGTTTTTTGAACCAGCAAGGAACGGCAGTGATGAGAGGATCAACCGGCAGTGATGCAGCTTTCAGGAAAACTAAAAAAGGGTCTGAAAATATAGCAAAAAAATAGCTGCTCTTTCATTCTGAGAGGATGTAACAACATATAGGTGAGTCCAAGCTAATTGCCAAATAGGCGCGGCAGCCACTTCAATTACCTTGGACCGCGGCGTCAGCCACAGCCGCAGCAGCAGCTTGGGCTTGCCTCCTCTTGGAGAGCTCGACCAGCTTCATCACGTCCGGCATTACTGCCCTGGTTTCGTTCAAAGCGCAGAAGCGCTCCAGCCACGCCGCCAGGAGCGGTGTCTTGTCGGCGTCGAAATGCTTCAAGCCAGACAAGATGTCCCTCGTCTGCACCCACGCGATGAAGCCTCCGAGCGCGATGTCCACATACCCGACGCTGTCGCCGCCGAAGAAGGGCCTCCCATTAGAGCACTCCTTGAGTGCTCCCTCCAAGGTCTCTGCCGCGGCAAACAACTGCTTCTGTCCCTCTGCCTTCTCTTCGTGCGTCTTGCCCATTATCATCACCATGAACGAGCTGAACAACTGCACAAAAGAAAATCACACGTTTGCATTTCTTTGGAAATAAAACGCGTGTACCAAACACACATCAGGAGTCAAAATAAGGATACCTTGTCGTCAATGTAGGCGGCCCAAAAGCGAGCCACAGCACGGTCGTAGGGGTCGACGGGGGAGGAGAGAAGGACCGGCGCCGCTGTAGATCTCATCGATGTACTGCACGATGACCTGTGACTCGCAGATGGGCTTGCCGTTGTGAATGAGCACGGGTACCTTCTTGTGCACCGGGTTGGACTTGAGAAGAAGCTCGCTCTTGTTTCCAAAGATGTCCTCTTCGACGTACTCATACTTGAGGCCCTTGAAGCAGAGTGCGAGCCTCGCACGGAGGACGAACGGGCTCGCCCACATGCCCAGCAGCTTCAGCTCCTCTTCCCCACACATTTTCTGCTTGTTTGAACTCTTCTTCGCGCGTGTTCTCAGTTTCTCACTGCGATCTTGATCGCATCAGAGATAGGTAACTGTAGTTTATGGTTCCTGGTGGTTGGCTGAGATGTGGAATTTCTCTAGATATTACAAGAAGTATACGTCGAATCGTTGCATAGATAATTACGCATCGGCACGTGCCGACGTTGGAACTTGGGAGGATAATATGACCACGTACCAGTACTGCCACGTACGGGATACTCCGATCCATAACCTTTTACTCAGGGACAACCATTTTAAATGAGTGTCCATTGTTGACCGGTTATTCAGCTTCGACCATTTGTTTTTATATCTGTACAAATAAAGTAGATGCTACCATTCGTGATATTGTCCAATGGTAGGACGGTCTAGTGAGACGCTACCCACCAGGGGTTCAAATCCTGATGCTCGCATCTTTTCCTAGAATTTTCCTAGGATTTACCGGCGTTATGCATTAAGTGGTAAGCGACGTTCCCGTCGACGACGAGGCGCCTGTGGTGACTTCGAAAATCTCCAGATCTGGGGGTGAGTGTGCATATCTGTTGTGGCGTCTACGTTGTCTTGTGTAATTCTCAAAAAAAAAAACATGCAAGGTTGCTGGTCAAGAGTGACCTTTTATGCATAAAGTGGTAGCGGCGTTCCGTCGGCGACGAGGCGCCTTGCATAAAGTGGTAGCGACGTTCCGTCGACGATGAGGCGCTGTGGTGACTTCGAAAATCTCCAGATCTGGGGGTGAGTGTGCGAGTCTGTTGTGAGCGTCTACGTTGTACTGTGTAATTCTCAAAAAAAAAAACATGCAAGGTTGCTGGTCAAGAGTGACCTTTTATTTAATCAGCAAATATGCCAACACGTTACAGCGTGAGAAAAAAAAGATGATTCTGATTTTTATATTGATATGATTTTATGAAGAAGAATAGTAGAAATCATAGTTCTAATGCAACATGCATGATATTGAAGTGATGTCAGATTGGAGGATTTATATCCTTCCCAATGAAGTGTTTTTTTTGCGGAACATCCCAATGAAGTGTTTGAACAAGTGCTCACTCAATTGCACTCAAGATGGAGGAGTCACGGTCTTCGTAGTGAAGTGTTGTCGGGCTGCCAAGAAACCGAATGTTGTGCTTTTATGGTCTTCTACTCCAAGATAGGTCTTGATCATTGAACATCCATGCATGTCTCGGTCATGTAAGAAGTCTCTCAAGTTCATAGCATCCTCAAATTGTCCCCACATCGAAAGCCGATTTTTTTTTTTTTGGAAACTGAGGCCGGGGCGGCCTCTACAGGCTTTTATTAAAGATTAAAAAACAGTTCGTACATCGAGGGAGCAGCAGAGGCTCAAGAGACAACAAAAAAAAAAAAAAAAAAAAGAAAGAAAATAAAGGAGAGGCAAATTACAACAAATTTTGGATCCATAAATCAAAAAGAAGCGGAGAACTTTACCTTAACCCGTATGGAGAGGATTCTAACTTCCTTATCAAATGAGAGTTTTTATGGTGCTTGGAAGGAACCGGTGGTTCCTCCCTTGAATCTATTTTTTTAGCCGGTTCCTCTTACTTACTTATGATTAAAGGGTAGTTTAGTACTTTGAGAAATTAACTTTGATCTTGCTCGCCGGGTACCCTCTGGTCGCGCTGCTCGGCGCCGCCTTCTTGCCCTGTCTGACGAAGACCGGGACGCGAGGGCGCCGCGCTCCAGGAAGACCCGGATCTCCTCGACGGCGTAGGGGTTGGCCAGCGACACCGTCGTGACCACGACCACGGCCGCCAAGGCCGCGTCCATGGCCACCCGCGCGGCCGCGAGAGCGATCGCGCGTCGCTGCACCGGCGCCGGTCCGATGCGACGCAGGGCACGCCCAGCAGCTCCAGCGCGCAGCCAGGCTGCCACTGATGATAGTGGCGGCAGCTGTTCTTCTTTCATGCATGGCGGCGGCAGACGACGGCGACATGTGCTGTAGGTGAAGAGTGCGTTCGTCGACGATCCCCAGGGTGTCTTGGCGGGCTGGAACGCCAGCGCCGGCGCCGACGCGTCGGGGTTCTGTTCCTGGGCCGGCGTGGCGTGCGAGGCGAGCATGGGAACCTCACCGTGTTCGGCCTCGCCTCCTGCAACCTCACCGACCTGATCCATAAAAGGCTTCGTCTTGTTGGCTTCCATGCTCTAGGTAGGACCAGGTTGTGGTGGTCCTCGCACCTTGCCGATGGTGGTGGTCGTGCGGTGCGCAGGACTGGATGTCGGCGGCGAGCCTTGTGCCGTGGCTCGACGGGTGATAGCCGGCAACAGAAACAGGTTCCACGGACAAGTCTTGTATTGTGATCCGGAAGGGTGTATTTCCATTGTATTTCTGGATTTGTTTTCCTAAAGAAAAACGGCCTTAAATCATGATGATGTCATCATGATTTCATATTGATGCCAGCAAGCTAACAAGATCGAAGCAGGGCACCGCACGGCGAGGCTGCTTGCTCCGCTGCTCGTCGGTGTCATGTGTTCGCGTACGCGTGTGCCGTGGGTTGCTAAGAGTGTCGTGTGGTCTATGTCCGCGTGCGCCGTGCAGGTGTTCCTGGCCGGTGCGTGTGACGATGCCGGCGCGAAGACCGGGCCAGGCAGTACGGAAGGCATGAAGAAAGGAAGGGGCTTGAGCGTGCTCACCGGCGGCTGCTGCTACTGTCCGACGAGGTGAAGGAACGGCCGGTGCTGGTCTGCTGCCCGTCGTGGAAGAAAGGGCGGCGTGGTGGACAGCAGAGACGTCGGGATGTCGGCCGTGGTTCTGGGCGCGACGCGGCTTGGACGGGCGAGGACACGCGGCCGACGAGGAAGGAGAAGTTGCTAAAAAGACCATCATACCCTTCAATATTCATTCTAATTCGGTTCCAGTGCCATGGTTCCTCCCTGTCACCTGGTTCCTCTCATGTGGTTCCTGTTACTTTTTAACCATTAGATCAGACCAAATGGAGGGCCCATATTAATCCCAAGCGTGGTAAAAACCCTCTTATCAAATACTTCCTGTGCCCTTTCCAAGCTTGGTGGAATACCCTTGAAGATAAGATCGTTTGTGACCGACCAAATTGCCCAGCTCATAAGAATTGCCATGTCCATGAAGAAGTTTGGATTTGCTTGACTTTTGATGGTGCTGATTGCCTGAAGGATGGTTGACTAGTTCTGAGTATCAATGTTAACCCGAGCCCAGAAGTCAACCGCAAAATTGCAGGTTAGAAAGAGATGCTGAACTGTCTCCTCAAAATTACCTTGGCAGAGCACACAGTTGTATGATTGGAGTCGAAATTAGGTAGCAATAATACTAATGTCACTGTGCAAACATAGAAATGAGGTCGGCTTTGTTTTTAACTTTCATAGACATATCAGTAGGTATGATGTACTCATCACAAATCCTCTTTTCTATCTTTGATAGTCTTTTCTTGACAGTTGGTCGCCGGGACTAATTTTCTTAGCGGTTTTCATGATCCTCTTGGAGGTTTTTGACCATCAAGGATACTCGGTTTTCTAATATAGTACTGAGCTTATAACTATTTTTAGAGATGGTTTTGGATAGAGCTAGCTGAATTTGCCAAATGAAAAAACGGCGCCTAAATCGTTTTTAGCCCATGCTGACAGGACGAAACGCAGAGCTCAGGCCTAATTTTGTTCTCCTTACTATCTTGTGGAGACTATGGGATGCCAGTAACGGTGAAATATTCAGGAACAAAGCCGCTCTTAGCCGTGTAATCTCATATCTAGAATCAGTGACGATTTTGTAATTTGGCACAACACCTAAAGCATGATCATGATGTAACCAGTCACTTACTTCCTTGCTTGTAACTCTCTAACACGTCCTCCAGCTAGCTGGAAGGTTATTTCGTTTGAATGAAATTTGGTGGGGGAAGCTCTCCTCCCGTTTGTTTCAGAAAAAAAGACAGCCCATGCTGACAAATGCCGCACATATAAATAGATGCATCACATGATTCACATGCAACTTCACAAAGAACGATACATGCACGATTCACCAGACATAACACGATGAACAATCACACCTCGAAACGACAAAAGTAATAAACCATTCGCAGCAAAAGGCATCAAACTACACATGTTTATTTTTTGGACACCAGACTGAACCCAAAGTTGACTTCAACCTCTTCAAGCAGCGGCTTGGGCTAGCCTCATCTTGGCGAGCTCGACCAGCTTCTCAACGTCCGGCATGACAGCCTTGGCAGCATCCAGCTCGCAGAAGCGCTCCAGCCACGCCGCCAAGAGCGGGGTCTTCTTAGCATCGAACAACTTCAGTCCATATAGCTTCTCGATGGCGTGAATCCAGGCGACGAACCCTCCAAGCGCGACGTCAACGTACCCGACGGCGTCGCCCCCGAAGAAGGGCTTCCCCTTGGAACACTCGCTCAGGGCTCCCTCCAGCGTTGCGGCCACGGCGAATGACTGCTTCGTGCCCTCCGCCTTCTCCTCATCCGTCTTGCCCCTGAACACCATCATCCACGAGCTGAAGAGCTGCACACACGAAAAATCACACGCGCATCAGGATTTATAACAAATTACTCAAGGATAGTATATATGAAATTATGATTTGACATGGTTTGTATGTACCTTCTCGTCAATGTAGGCGGTCCAGAACCGAGCAACAGCGCGCTCGTGGGGCTCAGAAGGGAGGAGGGAGGGACCGGCGTCAGCAAACGCCTCCTCGATGTACTGAATGATGATCATGGACTCACATACAGGCTTGCCGTTATGGATGAGTACGGGAACCTTCTTGTGCACAGGGTTGGACTTGACGAGGAGATCGCTCTTGTTGTTGTGGAGATCCTTCTCCTCAAGGTACTCGTAGCTCAAGCCCTTGAAGCTTAGCGCAAGCTTCACTCGAAGCGCAAACGGGCTCGAGAACGTGCCAAGAAGTTTCAGCTCATTGCTTTGTCCGGCCATTTCAAGGTAGAACTATTGTTCTACGGTTGTGTGGGATTGGATCTTGTTAGATTCTTGTTCTACTAGTGGCTCCTTGTTCTTGACGGATGGCAAACAAGGAGAGGTACGGTGGTATATATAGAGTTTGATATGTGGTGTGCCTGGAATTTTTTTTTTTTAACGAATCATCGATCATATCCATATGACGCTACATGTTGAACATTGAATCAGGCAATCAACTAGAAATTACAGAAACAAAAAAATGTTTTTTTTTGAAGAACGACGATGTAGACATATGTTAGTGCAAACTGTAGATTCAAATGAAAGAAGCTAGTACGTGTGCCATACGATCTGGTATTGTGGTTGTGTTAGTAAGATCGATGTCCCTTGCAATCATTGCGTAATTAGACGACGATGGTAGAAATACTAAATTTTGGAGTCGATATGTTTGACTTGACCTATTCTTGTTTGCTACTAATATGTGGTGGTGTGGAAAATGCATCATCCATGTTGGTACATGTGGCAGCAGATATTCAGAAATCAAGTCAAGAATTTGAAAGCATGTTTGGATAACGAGGATGAAGACATTTTGCCAATGGCCTCTAGATTAATTGGTTAGAGCTTTCAGAACTTGAATTTGAATCTGTGCGGCGAATTTTCAGGCTGGGGTAATAAAAATCCCTTCGCCGGCACTGGCAGGGTTTGGGGGTTTTTTTCCACGATCGAGAAAAATCGCTTTCTTCTTAATGAAATACAGTAGGGGCCTCTCACCCTCCGATCCCGTTTTTTTGTTAGGATGTTCCTCACAATAATCAATGCTTAGACAAATACTCCTTAACTCGAGCTATTACAATATTTTTAACCCATGAGTTAAGTTCAAACTATACCTTTTTTTTTCCTTCAAAATTCTCCTTTTTTATTAAAAGTATGAGTCTAGGACTCTAGGTGCATAGCTACTACAATAACATAAATCAATGTTTCATCAACACGTTCAATCAATGTTTTCGGCACTCACCAAAGAAGGGAATCCGGTTGTGTAAGTATTAGTAAGACACTTAGTAACTTTTATGTAGGTAGATTTTCTGTTCAAGCAAACATTTTTTTTTTTTTGGATGGACGGTTCAAGCAAACATTATTATATATCTAAATGCATTACGTGTGAAACTCATAATTCATTTACTTTGACTTCAGAACTCCCGTAAAAGTCAACATATATATTAGATAACAATATATTGTGATCTGACTATGCAATGGATGCAATAATAGCGTGGCTAAACATTTGCGTGAATGGCCTCATCGTTGACATAGAGACCACTCTGAACATTTACTTTTGCGCAGGCTAGCAATTTTATTTTCTCTCCTTTTTATTAGAGAACAGATAGATAGCAATTCTAAGAGACATTGCCCCCATGTCGCCCTCCCATGCGGGCGGCTCGGGCAGCCAAACCCCTAGCCACCGTGCCCCTCCACCCTTCCCGCCCCTCTCCCACCGCGCCGCTGCCGGAGTAGGCCACCGGCAAGGCTGACTGGCCTGCCGTGATGGTGGCGGTGAGGCTCTCCCGTTGATGGCAGTGAAGGGGTGGTGTGGGCACACCCCTCTCCCCGTTTCTCCCATGCCCCCCAATCAGTGAAGGCGCTAGCGGTGGGGCCATCTCAAGGTCGGCTAGATCGGCGCCTGGGTGGCTAGAGCCGCCCCTAGGGTGGAGGGACAGTGGCGGAGCTAGGATTAAAATCTAGGTGTGGCGAACCTATCACCGCTCGTCGGCCTCCATCACCGCGAATGGGCGGGCCTTCCCGCGTCTGCGTCCGGCATAGGGCGTCGTGGCGTCGTCGTCGGGCGTCCAGCGATCGGCGTGAGCCGCGTGGCGGGCATAGAGCGTCGAACGCTGGTGCTGGCGATCGGCAATCGCCGACGTACTGGCTAAGTGGCGCCGATCGGGCGTAGCTGCGTGGCGGCATGAGCACGGAATCCGTGAGCGGATGGGGATTGGGCACCTATTATGATTTGATCAAATAGCAATCGGCAACTGCACGGACTCCACGAAGATTCATCGTGTCCATCGGCCCGATGGGCCTTATGGGCCACAACATGATCCCTCGACTCAAGCCCCGACTGGGTACGAATGAGTATTTTTCTCGCGAATGGCTTGTAGTCCAATGGTAGGACGGTCCAATGGGGACGCTACCCACCGGGGTTCAAATCCTGGTGCTCGCACCTTTCTTGGGATTTTCCCGGGATTTCCCGGCGTTGTGCATTAAGTGGTAGCGGCGTTCCGTCGACGACGAGGCGCCAATGGTGACTTCGAGAATCTCCGTCCTGCCGGTGCTCGATCCTTCGGAGGTGCTCATAGGGGTAGGGTTTGCGTGCGTGTGTTCATAGGGGTGAGTGTGCGTGCGTGTTGTGAGCGTCTGCGTTATCTTGTGTCATTCTCAAAAAAAAAAAAAAAAGATGATATTTTCTTTTTTTTTAATACACATACATACGTATATACGTGTTATCTGCCGGCGATGGTATGGCAAGCGCGAGCTTGCCATACTGGTGGCTCCGCCACCGGTGGAGGGCGGCGTCGTGGCTGCACAATGGCCCGATGGGCGCCCGATCTAACCTGCACGGCTGCGAAGTTGCGAGATCAGCTTGCCATGGCTAGTTACGCGGCAAGCGGGGGGCATGCAAAGGGGCGACACACGGCCTTCTCCTCCGACTAGCTTCATGCATGGCGGTGGCGGAGTCGGGGGCGGTACCCGAAGGGCCAGTGCACGGTTGGCGGGATCCAAGCCGGGTTGGTGGCTGCGGTGGCGCAATGATGCGATGGTGGTGCAGCGGAGCGTGGCGGCGTGGTGGTGTGGCGGCGGTGCAACAGGAGCAAGGATGAAGGCGGGTGGCGGTGGTCCGTGTTGGTGTTCGAGGGCGGTGCTTCTCTCCTGTCCCTCCCCCATAGTTGTACTGCTACAACGGTTGGTAGCATCCGTCTTGGTGATTTCGACGTTCGCAGGGGACAACTCGTCATGGGCGTCCAGTTTTCCGGATTTGATAGTTGGATCTAACGATCGTTTATGTTGCTGGCATATATGATGTAACGACATGGCTCTTAGAGGTAGTGGCAGTACTACCATGTTTTGACCGGTGGTGACGCCTGTGGGCGTCATTTTCCTCGCCGGAGGTCCATCATGAAGATCTCTCCAGTGTAAACCCAACACTAGTGTATCCGGTTGGGCGATGATGGCGTCTTTGGATGTCATTTTCTCGATGGAGACGCCGCTTTTGGAAGATCCCATAGGTTGCCGGCTTTGGTGCCGACATCGAGTTGGTGGGTCTCTTGCACATGTATCCGGTGCTTCGTACCGTTGCCAGTTACGATGATCCCGAGTCTCCAATGGTATGTGTCGGCGTCCCTACGATCTTTTAATATCCTCCAGATCCGACAGATGTGTTTTGGTGGCAATTTATCGACTTGGTGGTCATGTCTTTTTTGGAGTTGACTTCACATGACAAGTCAGAGTTCCTTATTGGAGATTTATTTTTTCATTGGTTTTTGTACCAGTGTTGTCATGTGATGTAGGTCTTAGTTGTATCAATGGCTATCTTTTTGTAATAATTATGGTTTGATGCATCCTCGAGAGAGGATGACCGAAGAAGCGAAATATATTTTCCATTATCTAAAAAAAGAAATATAAGTATTATTTCTTTTTTTAAAAAAATATAAGTATTATTAAATTATTAAAAACCATAGGAAACAAAGTTAGAGCATTTCCACCAAATATTCTATATTTCACCCATCTCTTGAATAGGAAATATAATGCAACAAATCTCCTCTCACATCTCTTATCAGTTATCACTATATATTATTTAGGAGATTTCCTAAATTCACCACCATCTCTCTAAAGAAAAGAGAGACCTCTCCCTCTCGTATAATTCATAAAGCACGATGAGCAAAAATCTGCTGGAGCAAAAATCTCTCATATCCTAAACTTGTTTATGAGAGATCTCCTTTAACAAATTATAGGGTTAAAGAATAGGAGGCCTAGTTGGAACAGACAAAGAAAATTAATCACACCATAGTTTGTCTCCATTGATCAAAGGGCAACGGAAGTCTTGACTTGACTGTGTAGGACAGCAACAGGACTTTCTTGAAGAAGAGGCATCTGCAAGCTACTATATTAGGTTGGACTCCTTTGAAAATGAAGTCGTGTCTTTTTGATCCAAATTACCAACGCAGGAGCACTGCTACCATGAGGAATTGTGATGGCATCTTGTCCTTGAAATAGCATGTGATTTCAGGGAAGCTCCCATTCGTTGAAATGCCTAAATTGATGAATTTCCATCACTGTTTTGCAAAATGACAATGGAGGGAACATGTGTTGCGATGTTTCTTCAACATCTCACAGGGCACAATTGTAAGATTGTAAGAGTCCAAATGCATATGTTGCTCCTTTTCAAAATATTTTTTTTTATGCTTATTCTATCTAAAAGCCTCATGTTTGGTTTTTATAATTGAGTGCTGATTATTATAGGTGAAGTCCACCAAGGTGGTGAGCAAGGCTTGGACTTGGAGGAAGGGTGACCAATCCAAATGGAGCAAGCTCACACTTGGAGAAAGATGAGGAGGTGGAAACAAGCCTGAAGTCAAAGGTATATGTTCAAGGTTTTGTTTTCACTAGCCTAGACGCAATAGAGTGCATGATTCAAATTAGGATAGATAGCATACTACTAACATGGGAACTCTAAAAGGTAACGCAGTTATCTAGTGCCACTAGGTATTGATTACATGCAAAAAAAGAATTAGACATGGTGAGTAGCAAGCGAAAATAATTTTTAAAACACTATGAGTTGAGAACGGGCTTTGGAATTGGTTCTCGTGCAGTGCCTGCCGTAGAGCGTACCAACAAATGGCCCAGAGTTAGAACCACCCCCTCATGAGCTCCTCATGCTTGAGCCCTTCATAACTTCAACTAACCAAGCTCCGGTCCCATATAGCATCTAGATCCATCAAACTTGAAATGGGCCTCGAATCCCCCTCCCACCCTCATTCTTAGTGGCCCTAGACCAAGCCCACGAATCATCGTTTCTAGCAGTTTCGGTGTGTGCGTTTTCTTTCCTCATCTGTGCACGCCATTGGATCCAAGCAAGAGGTTGTGTCCCCAAACAAGCAAAACAACGTGGCAGCCCCGAGAACCACACCCCTCCCCGGCTCATTGGGAGTTTCATCAGAGCTTAATTTGTATTTAATGAGTTGCCATGTAGGTATTTTAAATGATGTGACGCTGTATTTAAGAAGAAAGAGAAGAAACGAGTTTCACGGGGATGAAATGCTCTTAACACGATACCAACTCTCTATGAGTCATGAAATTTAATGCGTTTGAAACTCTATGGAATTAAACTCTCCACTTAGAGTAAAGGTTTCATCCGTGTTTCATTCTTTTTCTAGATGACGTGTCAGTCTTGGGAATAATGCTATAAAACTCCCCACTGAGACTGGTCTTACCTTTCTATTGGTGCACCACACCCAAGCAGGTAGTTGCCGGACAGGTCACACTGACTCCTTCAATTCTCCATTTGGTGACTTTCCATTGTCGGCCCTCCTCTCTAGAGTCCCTTCCTAGCCATTCCCCTTGCATCTAGAGTTGTGGTTGTTCCCTCCATACCGAGACCTTCTCGGTTGCACCCGCAACATAGCCATGCCTGTCGATGGAGAGAATAGGAAGAAGATAGGAAAGAGAATAACAAGTCGACAAGTAAATCATATATGTCATATATCATTCTATTAGAATGAAATTAAAGGCATTGTTTTGAGGGATCCTAGTAGAGTGCATCCTAGAAACAATAGGGTCCTCAAAAGTAAGAAAGCCCCCAAGGTAAAAAGTAGAGTAGAGACTCGATGTTTGTTCAAGTTGCTCCAAATAATGTATTATCAAGATGTATTTTAGGTTAGAGCTATTGAAGTTACTAATGTTCTGTGTACTTTTCTATAAATTAGTCAAAGTTAGCGAATAATCTGAGATGAAACTAATTAAACTGTTAAGTATTCTCTAATATACAGCGACGAGCATGGAACGCCGCATATCCAATTCTAGGTGATCGATCTGAATGTTTCTTCCTATTTCCCTCCGTCCTATAAAAGTATCAAATAGTTTCAACAGGAACGAATATATATAAGAAAATATTAATATTTTTGAAATAAACTTACAGTAAATTTATTAATATTTTACAGTAAACAAACTTACAGTAAACTTATTAATATTTTACAGTACATATCTTACAAGTAAACTTATTTTGAGACATGAATATTGCTAATACTTTGTATAAATTTTGTTATACTTAAGAAAGTTTGCTAAGCAAAATCCATAATGATATATAGTTTTATGGAACCGAAAGATTATTTATAGAAAAAGGATAAAAATGTGTCTTTCTTTGTCACCCTGCAATTTTTACTGCTCTTTCTCTTACCTAAATCAATTCATTCTCTATTGACCTCCGCTCCCTGTCCCGTCCTTCAATATGCGGATGACACGCTTATAATTCTCAAAGCGGATAAGGATCAACTCCTAGCCCTAAAGAACATTCTTCTTGTCTTCTCAATGCAACCGGCCTTCATATTAACTTTGAGAAAAGTACCTTTCTCCCCATCTGTCTAGATCACGACACGGCCTCCCATCTTGCTAGCATCTTCCAATGCCCGGTTGCCTCCTTCCCCAACCTTACCTGGGTCTCCCTCTCCACCTCTAAATTGAAAGTTTCTGACTTCCAACCCTACGTTGCTAGCTCCGATAAGTATCTCGCGGGCTGGCGTGGCCACCTTCTCAATGAGATGGGCCGAGCCACCTTGGTGTGCTCGGTTCTGTCCTCTCAAGCTATCTACCCTATGGCTTCTTTTCTTCTCTTCCGTTCTACTGTTGATAGCCTTGTCTCTCGTCAGCGTGCCTTCCTCTGGACCGGCGAAAATAAATGCAAAGGTGGACAATGTAAAGTTGCTTGGCCTGATGTTACGCTCCCCATTGAAAAAGGGGGGCTTGGTATTCCTGACTTGGAAAAAAAAAAGAACAAAAGTCTTCTAAGAAAATTCCTATACAAATTTCATTGTGCCCCAGCAGCTCCTTGGATTAACTGGCTCCGTGATAAATATGGGTGGCAAGATAACTCTGATTTTGGTGATCCCAAACAAGACTTTACTCCTATATGGAAAGATATTATGAGTGAACTTCCCTCCTTCCGCAATGACACTAAAGTGGTGGTCGGCAATGGGTGCATGACAGCCTTCTGGCTTGATCTTTGGTGGGGTCCCCAAACCCTTGCCGAAACGTTTCCCGCCCTCTACTCGCACTCTAAGCGTCCTAACCTCTCGGTTGCCCATGCCCTCTCTGTGCAGGGGCTCCGTCTTCACCTCCAGCCTAGGTTGACTGGAGCTGCTACTAGCGAGCTGATTGAACTCAAGGCTTTATGACCTCTGTCTCTCTCTGTTGATACTCAGGATTGCAGGTTGTCTAGATCGTCTGGGAAAACCCCCACCTCGAAGGATCATTATCTCCAGATGTTCAGCTCCGTTGAGAACGACGCCTTTGCTGCTGCGGTCTGGAAAAATTTTGCTCCTCGAAAATGTAAATTTTTTCCTTTGGTTGCTTCACCGACGTCGACTAAGCTCCAACGCCCGTCTCTTCCATTGCATTATGCGACAGGATGCCGAATGCCCCTCTTGTGGTGAAGAGGAGAGCTGCGGTCACTTGTTTCTTAGCTGTCGGCGCAGCGTTGCCTTTTGGGATTATCTTGGCCTCGATCTCACCAGCCTTGCTCAAGACGATATTGAAGCCCTCTGGACTCTGAACCCTCTCCGTGAGAACGATGAAAAAAAATTCGAAGCACAATCCTGTGTTGCGTCCTTTGGAACATCTGGAAATGTCGCAATGCAAAAGTCTTTAGGCAGCATGATGAACCCAATTCCTTGATCGCGCGCCGCTGTCACGAAGACCTTCTTTTATGGGCTAACAGATGTAACCGAGATACTGACAAGAAGAAGCTTATTGAGTGGGCTAGCCGCTTCTCCAGATAGTCTGTTAGTTAGTATAGTTTTATTGGTCCCTTTGTGAAATTCTCCTTGCTGTCGTTGCTGTTTTTTTCTTTTTCCTTCTGTAATTATACTACGATTTGTAAGTTGTAACATGTGTCTCTAAATTAATAAAGTTCAGGCAACCTCCATGGTTGCCGTTGTTTCCCTCAAAAAAAAAAAAAATTCTCTATTGATTATGAAACGGTTGGCTAATTGGTAAAGTGAAGATCTTAAACTGATCGACCGCATAAAATCCAACATACAGCAGCTTCGATGATGAAAGCGATGACATCAGAGATCGAAACTGAAGGTACGACGACTTGACGAGGAGCTGAAAAAGAGGCACAGCTGTCCGGAACATGACGCACGCAAGGACGTCTAGATAGCCTGACAGAGAAAAAAGCAAAAAGAAAGAGATCGAGCACGTTTTGTTATTGATGACTACTCTCCTGTTCTAAATTAAAAGTCATTTTGATTTTTTATGTGTTCATTTAATACCAAATTATAAATTACTCTGATTTTTTGCTTGATAAATGGTTGAATCATAAAAATCAACTTATAATTTGAATAGAGAAAATATATAATATACATCATCATCCACATACAACTATATATATATGCAGCCACTTCTGCTCAGTATGTAGTCAGCAGTCACGACTCACGACAGAAACAGAGTACTGTCAGTAGAGCTCTCCCTCGGCCAAGCAAGAACTCTGAACAAAATGACAGAGGCCGTGCGTGTGATCGGCCTATGGCCGAGCCCGTTCGTGATCCGCGTCCTGATCGCCCTGAAGCTGAAGGGCGTCAAGTACGAGTTCGTGGAGGAGGTGGTGGGCAAGAAGAGCGAGCTGCTGCTCAGGTCCAACCCGGTGCACAAGAAGATCCCCGTCCTGCTCCACCACGGCAAGCCCATCTCCGAGTCTCTCATCATCGTCCAGTACATCGACGAGGTCTGGTCCTCCTCTGATGCGCCGGCCTTCCTCCCCGCCGACCCTTACACCCGTGCGATCCATCGGTTCTGGGCACAGTACGCCGACGACAAGGTAAGGCAAAAACAAGCTAGTCGATGGAGCTGTTTCTCTGAGCAATTCTGATCAGTTTTCAGCAGCAATTTAACAATGCATCCTGTGCTTCCCGGCTGATTTACACGCAGCTGCCTTCGGCGATCCGCATACTGAAGGGAACGGATGATGGGGGCAAGGACGAAGCGGCGGGGCAGCTGTCCGCCGCCCTGCAGCTCTTGGAGGAGGCTTTCGCGAAGCTCAGCCAGGGAAGGACTACTTCGGCGGCGACAGCGTCGGGTACCTGGACATCGCTCTGGTGTCGCACGTCGGCTGGGTGAAGGCGGTGGAGAAGATCGCCGGGGTCAATCTCCTGGACAAGGCGAAGGTTCCGAACCTGGTGGCGTGGGCCGATCGGCTCTGCACCCACCCGGCCGTGGTGGACGCGATCCCTGACGCGGACAAGTTCGTTGAGTTCAGCGTCACCTATGGGTCGTTCTCGAAGCCGATCAATGGTCCCAAGTGAGCAAAAAGGGTCGGCCTTCACTGTGCTTTGTCATTTTCACTGCGCGTGTGCCAGTGCGTCTCACTGTCAATAAGCTGTAGTTTGTCCTTCCTCTTCTGGAAATAAAGCTTTCTTCATCTATTAAAAAATTTGTGCCCGCCTCGAAGAAAATTCCCGGAATAGTTGTTGCATGACGGCGGCGGCGAGCGGCGACAGCAGCTTGGGGCGTGTTTGTGAGGGTGGTTGCGGTCGGCTAGCCCGTGAGGCCCAGGCCAGTTCAGGCCAGTCTCAACTGCTGTAACTACTCTTGTTTGTCTCCATGTATGAAACGAACCAGGCTGCGCTCGGATCATGTTTGTGTGCCTGTACCAAAGAAGTGTGGGTACCTTAAACTGCGATGTGGTAGCCTTACCACCACCAGAGAAGCCTCACAGGCATTTCATCCAGCACTTGGTGGACACGGCGAGCAACCATGGCCAGCAACGGCCTAGCCATGGCGCGAGGCGAGCTCAGCCTTCCGGCCATCGCGACACAGTGCGAGGTCAGCCCTCTGGCCATGGCAGCGCGGGGCAAGCTCCGGCCATGGCGAGTTGCGGTCGTAGCGGCGGCGACGGAACCAGGGTCGGAGAAGGAAAGAGCGGAGCGGCGAAGGAGAGCTCTGGCCCCCAGCCATGGCTGCCTGCTGCTCGTCCTCGACGCGAATGCCTGAGTTGACCGCAACGTGGCGGCTCCGCCGTTCGACCCGCCCCCTACTCCTCGTCCTTTGCTCCTGCCACCACCGCCGCCGAGGAAGATACCCCGGCGACGCCGAGCCCGTGCAGCGGCGCCGCGACCTTGCAGCAGAGCAGGCATGTCTCGGCGTCGTGTATGGCCGCCGCGGCGCCGTCGTGGCCGTGGTTGGCGAAAAGCGTCGCGAGCCGCCATCGTGGTCATGGCGGGTGGCCGCGACTATTGTCATGGCCGTGTCCAGCGAGGTGCCTCGAGCTCGCAAACGGTCGCGACGGAGGGAGAGGAGGCCACCGGTCGCAGCGGAGGAGAAGGAGGAGGTGAACGGAGGTGAATTGAGCGTGCCTCCAGCGCTCGAGCGAGCCACTCGCGCTCAAGCGAAGCCGTGCCCCCCGAGAAACGCAGGAATTGAGCGTTTCTCGGGAGCCATGAGAGAGAACGCGAAGTTGCACCGCGGCAGCCCGGCTCGCTGGTGGGCCCTAGCTCGCAAACGCGAGAGCTTGCACGCCGGGAGGGCGCAGCCCAAAGCATCGGGCCAGGTGCCCCAAACGCGCCGCTTTGCGCCTCAAGGCGGCAAAGTGTGCGGCTAGGGTGGGCGGCGGCGCGGCAAGGGCAAGGTGCGAGCATGGGAGAGCAGGAGAGTGGACAATAGTGAGGTTTTCTCTTCTATTACTTTGTTGATATGCTACATCGCCCCTAGTATTTATTGTCATGGAATTGACTTGACTCCTAAACAAACCAAGAGATCCTTATCGATTCGGATTCTCCTTTCCTAAATATTAACAAACTCAACTTACCCGGGGTGGATCAGCCTCGCTCCTCGTCTAGGAAGTGTCCTCATGGTAACTGGATATGACGAGGGAAGTGGCACGGCGGCGTGCATGGGTGGGGATGGGCGGCGGCGCGGCTAGGGCAAGATGCGGGCGCGTGTGAGATTTGGAGAGCGGGGAATAGGGAGATTTTGCTATGTCTATTACTTGATTGATTCGTTACATATCCCCTAATATTTGTAGTCATGGGATTTGACTTAGACTCCTAAGCAAACCAGGAAATACATATCGATTCGATTCTCCTTCCAATATTTAACAAACTCAACTTTCTATCTTAACCGTCTCTTTCTAAATCCGACTTGACTCATTATGTTAACTGGATATGACGTTGGAAGTGGCTTTCATGCCCCCCTCCCGACGCCCCCCAACGAGCGACTCGGGGGGGAGACCGCGCCACCGTCGACCTCCCCATCCCCGGCTCCCCTCCGCCCGCGCCGTCACCCCCCGCCGTGGTGGCGGTGGCGCCAACGACGGCGACCACAAAAAAACGAGCGCCGCCCACGCCTCCTCTTCCCACCCTCTCTCCCTTTCCTCTTGGCCTCCTCCACTTTAACTCCTCCGCGACCTAGGCGGCCCACGGGCGGCGACGGCCGCACGACGCCGGATCCAGGCCCCGTGTGGGTGTTGGTATTTGTTATGCCCACGAAATATTAAAGATGAATAATCCGCAAGCGCCGCGGATACCGTTGTAGCCTTCACCCGAGAGGGTTTTAAATATCATATCCACGAGGGAAACGTGTGAGGGAGACTAAGATCTAATCTTAACCCGAGTAGCACAAGACCTAAGAAGGTTAAAAAGTATAGAGATGATTTACTAAGATATCTAATCCTACTTGTAATAAACTTGCCTTCTACTGTTCTATCTGGGGACATCACATAGGGAGAAACACCAACAAAGGATGATTCATCTAGAGATAAATCCCACGAGTCCTACAGACGGGATGGGGAATACAAAGGATCAACGACACCCAACTAGTTGGTCTTGGTCATCCAACTAGCGGGCTATCACAGTCGTGATCTACCACCAATCCGAATATATGATGAATCTAACGAGATACTGAGCCCAAGCACCACGCTTACACTACGAATATTACTCCAATCTATTGCAATAGATTAAAGTACTCAAAAGAGACCCGCAGATCGGAAAGAACAATATAAACAATGATGCTTACTAAAAGAAGAAGTAGATTACCAGAGTAACTCCAAGTGTAGGTTAACTTCCACCGAGGTACAAGTTGTAGAGGTAGCACCGACAGGCCGGCACCTCCTCAGGTTCCTTCCCTCTCTCTATCTCTCTTATTCTAAAGACTAGATCTAATGAGATCTAATCCCTCTTGAATACTAGCTCATCTAGTTCTAGTTCTAGTCTAGACCTAGGAGGAGAGACTCGGGGGCCTCAAACCTATTGATAATGAATGATAATGAATTAGGGTTTCTCTCGGGGGGCATGGGGTCTCCTTATATAGCCCCTAGACGATGCACGGCGCCCCTTGGATCAAACCGACCTTGAGCAACGGTGTAGATCTCTTCTTAATGGCGGTTATGAACCGACCTAACAAGATGCTCAGCGATGGGACCCGGAGGGCGGCCGCCCTAGAAGGTGGCCGCGGCGCTGGGCCCCCACGCTAGGTGGGCCCCCGGCTTGTGGGTCGTGCCTTCGGGTGTCTTCTTGGAATGTTCTTACGTGGGTTTCAAGTTGGATTGCTTCACGGATACGTCTTTATGTGTCGAGGGCTTGCAAACTCTTGGGCGTTTTCTGTTTAATCCCCGAAAATATATAAATCACCAAAACTCGTGGAATTATGTCAAGAAAGCCCCTATGCTATGTTGATATTCATTTTAAGCCCTTATTTCAGTTTTAAAAGCCTATATATTTTATGCTATAAGAGATGTCAACAAGCTCCCCCCAAGCTTACCCTTTTGCTAGTCCCTAGCAAAGCCAAACTCAAAGAATGGATCGGGAGTTGCTACAACGCTTTCATGCCTCAAAAGTACACATGCTTTCAAACAAAATTTCTCCTCCAAATTAAAATAAACCTTTTCAACTTTCAACTTACCCATATTACCTTTAACCATGGAGCTTATAGCCTTTTCTTGGGATCTTGGGCAATTGAAAGATAGAACAATCAAGTCAAGCACCATGTCTCAGACTCTTCGTTCAACCATCATTCCGGAGTTTTTGCTACTTTTCAAAATAAAACTCAAAGTTCCTTTAGTATGACCCTTTCAAGTCTCTCATTTGTGGTATTTGTGGATCCTCACTAAGGCAATAACGTTGTGTTGCCTTTCTCTCATAATATGTGGTATTTTTTTGGACTAAGGCGTGGGACATTATGCCTTCTTCTCTCTCACCCTATATCTATAGCTTATATGTGGAGTTCTTAGGTGGGAGAAAATTAAATCTACTTACTAAGCATATATTGTAAGTTCAAGCAATGGATCCAAAGTCACGAGTCATACTGCTTGTGCATGTGTATGGTGTAGTGGAATGAATATGATGGTGGGTGTATAAGGTGAATGTAATGAATGCAATGAGGGGAAAAAACCTAATTCTACTTTAGCTCCTTGAAGAATCATCTCTCTTGAAACTGGAAAACACTTGAGAGAACCTGGGTTGCATATTCTTTCTTTTTCTTTGTTTCTTCTTCTCTTTTTTTTTCATAGAGAGGCGGGCATCTAGTACCCATTGTTTTCATAGCGGACACTTGTCCATTTTTTAACTCTTCTTTATTCTCTTTTTCTTTTTCTTTAGGGAGGTAGGCTCTACTGCCCGTAGGACACTTGTCCATTTTTCATCTCCCCTTTCTTCTTCTTTTTTTTTTTGATACAACCCAAATCTCTTTTTGCAATAATTTTTTGAGAGATAGACAAGAGTAATGGAGCTTTATAAGATTGTTGGCTGAATTGATGGGTGTAAGGAATATTTTTGGTTGTTCTCTCCTAGGATTGGAGTAGAACATTTTTGGTGGGTATATGATGGATACGTATGGTGGGTGTGTGTGGTGGATGCTTACTTCTAGGGTAGAAGTAGCATATATGCAAGTGGAATAGAGTGGGACGAGGTGGTATGAGGTGGAGTGTACGTGATCAGCAGAATGACAAGTTTCTAAGGATCGACAAAGATTGACCAAACTCAATGCAAAGCAAGCAGCCTATATATATCAAAAAGGGTTTTTCTATCTAAAGAACATGTATATTTGGCTGTGGTAGGAGGTTCAACACTCTGTCATACAAGAACTTATCATATGCATTTTATAATTTTCAAAAGATAAATCTCTAGAAATCTAGTGTCACTAGGAGTAAGATAAATAGCAGCTCAAACTTTCATATATCATATCCATCAATCACCTAGACTTTAGAGCAAGCATTTGCTACACACGGGTTTTAGATTCGAGCAAATCTCAAGTCAAAGCAGTTTTGCATTAAAGGCTCAAGAGAAAGTAAGCTTAAAAGCTAGGTACTTGAAAGGAATTACGACGGAGCAACTATTCATCATTTCCATGCATGAGAATTAGCTTCGAGTTCATTTTATTTTGGCAGAAAAAGTAACCTTTGGTACACTCCTTCTATTTATTTATTCCCATATCTAAAGATCACACTAAAATTATATATATATATATATAGCCTATACTTTTTATTTGGTTTTCCATGGTTATACATCTTTTTATTTCTTTTTAATAAAGCAAACATATCTAGCTAATATTAAAACATAGGAAAGAGACACTTATCGGGGATAACTGGGGGTGCTCTCCCCAAGCTAGATTGGAATGTCGGGTTGATGATGTGAAAGTTGAGGTAGACAGCGACGAGGGTGTCATCCTATCATGTCTCTCTCCCTTTGAATCTGCTGAACTCAAATAGGCGACAAAGCTAGTGGAACAGATTAGGCGTTAGTGGTTGGCCACATAGGCTTCATGTGCCTAGAGATGGATCACGATTATTCTAAGCGAGAACTTCAGCAGGAAAATATTTTTGGAGTTTTATAAATTTATATGTATGCAACGAACTATGATGCAAATGCAACTAGATAAATGCATAATTATTTTTTAGGCCACCATGGTGAATATCCTTATGGGTTGTTACACACCACAAGATTATTAACATGGGGCTTTAGAATTTTTCAATGCAATGCTAATGTGGAAATTTAAATATGCTAAAGGAAAATGATTATGCAATGCAAGGAAGTAAATATGGTATGCATTAAATATGGGTAACTACCGATCTTACCTTTCGGCGAGGGTTCAGTGTTTTAAGTCCCCTGAACAAGACTACTTACCTTGTTAATTTCTTAAGTGCATCATCTGATCTTGGTAGGTGCATCTCCGAGATGGTGATTCTGAAGATGGTGTCACCCATGTTCTATTGCCGGTCCAACACTTCAAGTGAGAATTTGGTAATGCGGGTTGGCGACTTTTTGTTTCGTGTGCTGCTTTGTGGTTTAGGACATTCACTTATAAATTTGGGGAGTGACAGACTCCTCAACATTTTTTGCTCGAAGTGTGTCCTCAAGATGTTACCTTTATTGTTGGAGCATGCCGGCACCGTAACACTTCATGGTGGACCTTTCCATCCGCTTGAAGCTTTCCTTATTTGGCCTCTTATGTATCTTATTCCTAACTTGTCCTCTTCCTTTTTATTCCATAAAGTCCCTTTGTCCATGCGTCGTCTTCCTTGTGAAAGATTTGTTGTATCTTGCTTCTTCTCCTTTGTGAGTCCATCTCGGGACCTCCCCAAGCTTATTTGAGAGTTTCTTCTTTTTCTCTGGGGTTAGTCCAACAAAATATACCGATGTCTACACAAGCAACTTTTAGTTCAATAACCAAACTAGACTCTATGTCTAATTCAATTAAGGAAGACGTTCTAACCTAAGCACCACGCTTAATTTAAAAGCCTTTGAAAACACGCTATTTGTACTATAGCAAAAGATTCTCAAACCAAAGCATACTAAGGTAGACAAAGGGTAGCATGAAGGCATTATAGAGATTTACTTAAACACGGATGAAGAACATAATTCTTTTTTTTTAGCATGTCGTTAAGGTAGAGACAACCAAGTAGTGTAGCAACATGTCAAGGGATATTTCTATGCATGTGAATTAATGTTGCACAACGATTGGTTGGACATACCTTATATTGTCATCCTTTGTTCTTCTTGTTCCAGATCTGAAAATGGTTAGTGACAAAAATACCGAAGGAATATTTCCTGATTTATATCTCTATGCTCATTTCACAAGGGTTTTATAGCAAAAAGGTAAACACTCATGTTATTGCTCAAGAAATACTTGTTTTAGGATAGCAAGCTCGTCCTTGGGAAACCGTTGAATTATGATTCATGATGATTAAGTGGCTTCCCTCCAACTTCATCTGTCTCAAGATTAGGGATCTGGAATATTTATGATAGATGAACACGTCTACAACCACCCTTTCAAAATCTAAAGGAGGAGAGAGAATACGGGGGGTCGAAGAACTTGAGCGTGATAAAGATAGAGAGACTAGATGGTTCGGGAAGTTCATCATATGAACATGGACTAGATGAAGTGTCTATGAAGCTCTCTCATGCTCACTGATGTCATCTTCCTTCTCAAACTCCAAGGTTAATTTATCATGGTTATCTAAGGGATTCCTTGGGTTGGTGTCTCTCGGGCTGATTTCATCTAAAATTTCGTCCATCAACTCGATGGCTGTGACACATATGTTATTAACACTTTCAAGCCATTGTTGTTGGTCTTCTTGGTGGTCTTGATGATTCCTAAACATGGGTTGTTTCGGTGAATTTCTAGGATCATCATGAGTCTCAAAGAAGTAGGGATATGTGGATTCATCGGGGTCAAGGATGGGTTTAGAGATAGGTTCGAATAGGTCATCTTGTTTAGGCATAGAAGGGGAGAAGATAAGGTGGTCTTCTGGATAGCTTTGCTCTCCTTCTATGACATTATCAGACATGCCATCCTTGGGTTTCTCCCAATGTCTTTTAAAAAGAATAAGCATGTTCAACAAGAGTCATCTCCTTAAAAGAATCTAAATTATAGTCACTTGGAGATCTCTTGTATGGATTTCTCCCATAATCTCTAAGGGTAGGTTCAAAAGGATCTTTCAAAGGTGGAATTTCTTCTTCCTTTGGGGGATTTTGGAATGTTGATGGTTCAGGGTGGATAGCTAAATTTTGAGATTGGAATTGTTGTGAATTAGCTATCGTAATTTCCTCTTCTTCCTTTTCTCGGGAAAAGTACTAGGGAGGTGGAGTATCCACTAAATCGTCCCACGAGAAGTCTTGCTTCTCTAGCGTGCGAGATGGAGGAATGCGCCTCCCGAAGCTGCATTAAGATCATCCGCATCTTCCTTATTAAGACCTAAATAAAAATGTTGAAAAAAAAAAAGACTGGGTGCGGAATAGCAAGGTTTGGGCATGTAGTGGTAAGGACATTAAAACGTTCCCATGATGCGAAAAAGAGACTCTTCTTTGTGTTGTTTAAAAGTTAGAATTTCTACTCGGCGGGCCACTCCATAGGTGGGAAAGAATTTTAGATAAAAATTGGTGTACAAAGTTTCCCAATCTCCATTTACTTTCTCTACGTTCGGGTAATACCACTATTTAGCTTTTCCCGTCAAAGAGTACGGAAAGAACTTCCAAATAAAGGTATTATCGGATATGCCTTTTATTCAAGACAATCCATAATTAGCTCAAACTCTCGTAGGTGTGAATATGGGTTGGCCTCGCCCTCTCCCGAGAAGGCTAGTTTCTGAACCAAGTTTATAAAGTCAAGGGGTAGCTCATAGGACGATGTTAAGATAGGCTCTAAAGATTGTGGCGTCCAAAAGCTTTCGCTTGTACGTTGATGATATTTATAGATAGGCGTGGAATCCATAATGAAAAAGAAAACAAAAGAATAAAATGGATAATAAAAGAATATGATACAAGGATAAGGTAGATTCAAAGTCAACTCAACAACCGTTTCCCGAAAGAACGCGCCAGAAAGCTTGTTGGTATTTGTTATGCCCACGTAAATATTAAAGATGAATAATCCGCAAAGCGCCACGGATACCGTTGTAGCCTTCACCCGGAGGGTTTTAAATATCGTATCCACGAGGGAAACGTGTGAGGGAGACTAAGATCTAATCTTAACCCGAGAGTAGCACAAGACCTAAGAAGGTTAAAAGTATAGAGATGATTTACTAAGATATCTAATCCTACTTGTAGTAAACTTGCCTTCTACTGTTCTATCCGGGGACATCACATAGGGAGAAACACCAACAAAGGATGATTCATCTAGAGATAAATCCCACGAGTCCTACAGACGGGATGGGGAATACAAAGGATCAACGACACCCAACTAGTTGGTCTTGGTCATCCAACTAGCGCGGCTATCACAAAATGTGATCTACCACCAATCCGAATATAGGATGAATCTAACGAGATACCCGAGCCCAAGCACCATGCTTACACTACGAATATTACTCCAATCTATTGCAATAGATTAAAGTACTCAAAAAGAGACCCGTAGATCGGAAGAACAATATAAACAATGATGCTTACTAAAAGAAGAAGTAGATTACCGAGAGTAACTCCAAGTGTAGGTTAACTTCCACCGAGAGGTACAAGTTGTAGAGGTAGCACCGACAGGTAGCTTTTCCTCCTCGGGTTCCTTCCCTCTCTCTATCTCTCTTATTCTAAAGACTAGATCTAATGAGATCTAATACCTCTTGAATACTAGCTCATCTAGTTCTAGTTCTAGTCTAGACCTAGGAGGAGACTTCGGGGCCTCGGCCTATTGATAATGAATGATAATGAATTAGGGTTTCTCCTCGGGGGTCTCCTTATATAGCCCTAGGCGTGCACGGCGACCCTTGGATCAAACCGACCTTGAGCAGCGGTGTAGATCTCTTCTTAATGGCGGTTATGAACCGACCTAACAAGATGCTCACTGGCAGGTGGGACGGGGCGGCCGCCCTAGAAGGTGGCAGCGGCCGCCTTGGCCCCACGCGGGGTGGGCCCCGGCTTGTGGGTCATGCCTTACGGTGTCTTACGGAATGTTCTTACGTGGGTTTCAAGTTGGATTGCTTCACGGATACGTCTTTTATGTCGTAGGGCTTGCAAACTCTTGGGCGTTTTCTGTTTAATCCCACGAAAATATATAAATCACCAAAACTCGTGGAATTATGTCGGTAAAGCCCCTATGCTATGTTGATATTCATTTTAAGCCCTTATTTCAGTTTTAAAAGCCTATATATTTTATGCTATAAGAGATGTCAACAGGTGGGCTAGTTCCATCGTCCGCATCCCTCCTTTGCCACTTCCTTTGACCGACGTGCTCGACCGGGCCGGCCGGCCGCCATGTTGGGCGAACACTCTTGGGGCTCTCCTGCTTCCGGGGGTGGAGGTGGCTCGCTGGATCTAGGCCTTCGGACGCCAGATCTGGCGTTGCCTCGGCCCAACCCGCCCCCATGACGCGGTGGCGGCCAGCGACGCCAAGGATGAGGCGGGTGGCCTATGACGCCTAGAGTATGGCGGGCGGCCTACGTGGTTGGGAGCCCAAAGGCGGCCTGGGCGAGGCCACAGGCATGTGGGGCTGCCTCCTACGACTCCGGCTGCCAGTGCAGGGTGTAGGACAGCCGGATACACCGGGTACCGCATCGTGGTGATGTGGGGGCTGTCCGTAGGGCCTCATTGAAGCCATGGTGGCGTGGATGGCTCGTCCCATTGCGTGACTTGGTGTCATGAAGCTCCGTGAAAGTTCAGCTCGATCGAGGTCGGGCGGACAACATGTCGCCGTTTGGTGCCACATCCTTCCCCGGAGGCATCGTCTTGGAGTCTCTTGCCCCCGCACCAGTGCGGATTGTCTCTGAACGACGGCTCCTCCTCGCTTGCCGCTCGGGTCATCTGAATCTCGTGGACCACCGCTCCTCCAGCTTTGGTCGCTTTGGTCGCCTTGCCGCACCTAATTGAGCTCCACTTTTCTCCTCACCTAGGTATGTCTAGTTGTTGTTTTTGTAGCCATAGCTATGGTCGTTCGTTTGGGCGGATGCTTTGCCGCCGTTGTGGAGGACGAAGTTGCCATTGTCGCGTGCCTTGGTCCTCTCGTTGGTGCTCCTTGACCGTGGTCCCGCCCTCGGTGACTCGGAGCGCGTACTCACCGGGTGACTTTGGGGATACTCCTCCTATGGTCCCGTGGGCTATGTCCCTAGTGACTCCGGAGGAGTACTCGCACGCGACAACAAGATTTTTTTCGCTCGTGGTCCCGAGGCCCCTCAATGACTCGGAGGAGTTTGGTCCTGTCTATTGGCGGATGCTTTGCCGCTGTGGGGTTTCCAGTTGATGCTTTGCCACCGAGATTGTCGTCTTTTCAGGCACATGCTTTGCTGCCAAGGCTACTTGGACGGATGCTTTGTCATCTGTTGGTTTCTTCTACGACTTCACTTCACCGCTGGCTAGCTTTGTGTTGAGCTACAATGTATTAGGTTCGGCTAATCGGGGTTGTCGGGTGGAGGCCCCCTCGTGTTTCTTGCTTTTCATTTGTGTTTTGGACTTCGTTGGTAATCCTTGGATTACTTATTGCGAATCCTTTGTATCGGTTACCTTACCGTTCCATTTGCTCTTCTTCTTAATTAAATACGTGTGAAGTCGTGTTCTAGAAAAAACGGCGTAAGTGGCAGCAGCGGACTAGGCGCCTCTTCCTACTTGCGCGCGGCCAGGGCATATGCCGCTAGGGCATGGCGCACGGCTTGTATGGTGTTGCCGTAGCGGCGATGATGCTCCCTACTTGGACCCTTGCCGACCCATTTTCACCGCTGGGGGATACGGTCCATATTGGACAAATGAGGACAAATGACAGAAATGTTCATTTCAAACTGAACAAAATTATCTAAGAAATCATACAATGTCTAGATATTGTTTTGTAAAGAGCATAAACATACCAGTGCATTTTTGCAGTACTCATCATTATCAGCGTCAACTAGATATACGCATGACACTAGGATTCAAACCGGCCTACTGTATACGATGCGACTCAACAGTCACTTTTGAAGCAGAACATAGGAGTATATGGATTTTACATTCCTTATGAGACAAGACCATTTCCGGAAAAGTGAAAACTGAAAACACATGGGTGCCCTTTTATTCGATAACAAAACGCCCACACCAGAAAAGAAAAAGAACAATGATGTCGTGATTATTATTTCACAAGCTAAGACACTAATTTTTCACCATGTTTCAGATTAAAGTTTCACATTTATAAGAGAAAGACCCTCTGCAACTTACTCTAGCTTCACCACTGCATAAACACACTTAATTGGTAGTAGGTTTAGCCTTCAAGGAAGATTTGGTGCTGAACTCTACGAGCCTGTCCGTTTCAGGCATGACGTCTTTCACAGCGTGGTGAGCGCAGAAGCGGTCTGCCCATGCTGTGATTTCAGGGTACTTGGCTTCTTTGAGGAGCTTGATTCCAGATATCTTCTCCACTGCCTTGAACCAGCCGAGATGTGAGCCGAGAACGAGGTCAAGGAAGCCGATGCGGTCGCCGCCGAAGTAGTGCTTCCCTTGACTGCACTTGATGAAAGCCTCCTCCAGATGCTCTAGCGCGATGGACACTTGGGCTGCTGCTTCGTCCTTGTCTCCATTGGTGAGCCCTCTCAGGACAAGGAATGCTGGGGCAATCTGCCAAGGACATTCGTGTAAGAGTCTCTCGTATGGAATTCAGTTTTATACAACATAAATGGTAGTATTATTTTTTAAATATTGCAAAAGAACCGAAGAGGAGAGAAGTAAAAATACCTTGTCATCCACGTACTGAGCCCAGAAGCGTTCGTTGGCGCGGGCGTACGGCTCAGTCGGAAGGATGGCCGGCGCCTCGTTAGAGGCCCACACCTCATCGATATACTGGATAATGATCATGGACTCACAGATGGGGTTGTCATGATGGAGCAGCACCGGGATCTTCTTGTAAACCGGGTTGGACTTGAGCAGCAGGTCGCTCTTCCTGCCGGCTGGCTCCTGCAGGAACTCGTACTCGACGCCCTTGAGCTTGAGAGCCGCGAACACGCGGATGGCGTAGGGGCATGCCCACCCGGCGATCACACGCACCGCAGACGCTTTCTCTTCGCTGCCTGATGCCATTTGTACGTGAGCTGTATGCTCTACTAACTTGCCAGTTGCCACAAGAGGATCAGATTCGCTGTAGGATTAATCTGTTCTGTACTACAAGCTGTTTTTAGCCATGTATATATAGAGATGAAGGCGTTGATCATTAACACGGTAACAACGACCGTGCTTACGTCCCCGCATGTGTCATTGCTGGCTTGCCGCTAGGAGACCGAGTTCTTGTTCCTGGGGTAAGTTTTGCATTTTCAATTTGTTATTACTGACTGTTTTTTGACTGATTGGTCCGAACAGGACGTACGTCATTTCTGACTTCCGTCGTAACTTGCAGTCAGCTCTCTCGCATGAAGGGGTACTCGCATGTAGGACGTACTACGGCCGTGTGTGTGTTTTAGCTAGTATATAGACGTAGGCACTTACGAGCACCCGTCGCTAATATGAAATTTCCTCCAGCCGGCGGACACTTTACTAATCACATTTCATTTGTGTAGGGTGAGCATTAGTGGCAGTCAAACGAAGCAGCAGCCTGTCTTTGATGTCAGGGAGAAACCGTCGTACGGTCTGCACTTTCTCCTTTCCTTGCATGTTCACTTGCGTCACTGCAAATTTGTGGGACTTTCTGTGGGAAGTTACTTGTGGCCACTCCCCTCTCAAATATACATAACGGTGGACTATCTGATCATCAGTGCCTTCGTGACATTATTAAGAGATGCAAATCATTCAAGGTTCTTCATGGAAGCAACAATCTTGCTGTGCTGGGCAGTTTGGAACAACAAGAAATAATTTCATTTTTAATGGTTTGCAACCACAACTTACAGCAAGCAGAGCAGTCTTTATCAAGGAAATAAGGCTACTAATACACAGAATGAAATCAACAGAGTTAACCCCTTTGATCAATGGCTACAACTTTTCGCCTGATTCTTGTGTTTCTGTTGTTAATCTTTTTTACCTCTTTCGTTGTTTCTTGATTTCTTTCCTGCCCCTCCTAGCTGTTCACTCTGTTGAACCTTTTTATTTTTAATTAATCAAATTTTTGTAGGGGCATGAGCACCTTCAGTAGCCTCAAACAAATATCTACATTGCTTGCAACTTTAGATTGGGGCTAACCTTCAATACTACCTGCATGTGCCGGGCTTGCTCTAATGGTTGATGCAAAGGGTAGCACAAATAAGTTCCTCCTCCCTCAGAAATGGAGATCTATACCCGAAATTTCACCAAAAAAGTTACTGAGTTTTTTATAATGGTTGTCGAAAAATGGATGGATCACGACGCCCGATCCGACGGCTCAACAAACAGAAGAGCCAAGAGGAACCAATTTTACAGGGACTCGAAGGTGTCGTGGTCGGATATGGCGGATATACCACGGACACAGTAAAATCGGTCGAATGGCTCGTGTGGGACTTTGATAGCCTAGCTCAAGGGACACAAGACACGGGGTTTATACTGGTTCGGGGCAATTGGGCTCCCTAGTCCAGTCTCCAGTCGGAGTCACTATATGGCCGAGCTCAAACGCTCGTATCGGGGCGAATACAAGCAAGTCGAGAGGGGAGGCCGGCTCCCAAGTCTCTATGAGTGATGTGTGTTCGAATGAGAATGCGATGGGAAGAAGATCGATCCCCCTCCTGGTGGCGAATGTTCCCCTTTTATAATCGTAAGGGGAGGTTACACGGGTGCCACCAGGAGGAGGACTAAGGGTGTGAAGAATACAAAATAGAGGGGTAAAGTGTAAAAGTCGTTTGGGTTGCGAGAGCACACCGGCCGTCAGGCTCGCGTGCGTGCCAGCGTTCGGCCAGCCGCTTTTTCTGCCGTTGTGGGGCGGCCCCATAATGACGACGGGCATGCAACGTTGCGGTGGTAGGCTGCGTAGTTGTCGGAGTAGGTGGACGGGCGGCGGCAGCAATTTGACGGGGGCGAGGATTACGTGGCCGCTTCCGGTCGGAGATGATGATGATGTCTCTGTCGTGTAGCGGTTGGCGGGATGCGGCGTGGTGGGATGCGGAGCTGATGGATGGATCGTTGTGCCATTGTCGGCGGCGCGTAGCTGTGGCGAGTAGGTCAGGCACTCGATCGTCGAATCTTTCTACTGTAGATCTGACTTTCTCCGTTCCCTCGTTGGGATGTGCGGCCGGTTGGGTAGGTGGTCCGGAGACTTCGAGCTCGTGGCTCCACGTTGTTCCGAGCTCGAGGTCGTGTTGAGTCGGAGGTATGCCGCGCGGTCTTCACGGTCGCGCGATGCGCGGTTCCAGTACGCCCGGAGGTCGTGCAGTCGAGTTTGACGGAGGTTGTCTTGGCGTGATCACGAGTTGCCGAGCTCGGAGCTCGGAACTCGCAGGTCGTGCGTTCCGTGGAACCGCGAGTCGTCGAGCTCGGGGTCCGTAGGACCATGAGCTCCCGAGCACGGAGCTCGGGTAAGTCGTACGTGCCGTCCTGGCGAGACCGTGGGCTCTCAGGCTAGCTCGGGGACCGTAGGCCGTACGAAGTCGTAGGTGGAGCTCGGGCTCCGTCCACGGAGCTCGTGCGAGGCGGAGTTCAGTTATACGGCCTTCGAGGCTCGTACGAGGAAGAGCGCAGGCTCCGACCTCCCGAGCTCGTGCGGGCGGACGGAGCTCGGGCCGGCCGCCTCCGAGCCTTGTAGGGCGGAGTTTGGGCTCGCCTCCGAGGGCGTGCGAGGCGGAGCTCCGGCCCGGCCTCGAGGGAGCTCGGCTCCGGGAGCTCACCTCCGGCCTCCAAGTTAGTGCAATGGCGTCGAGGCAAGTCTCGTAGGCCGATTTTATCGGCCGTTGGCAGGGTCCCGATACGACCCGACCGGCCGCTTTGGGATTTTAAATTGTGCCATTAGTTGTGTGTTTAGGGTACCCCGATACAGGTATCCCGTAGAAGGGCACTAAGTGCTATTAAATTGTGGGTCCATATGCACCAGGTGCATACTAAAATGGACCTAACAATAATTAAAATAATTCTAATTTCGAAATTTATTTATGTAATTAAGAGTAGTATGGTAAATAACAGGAGTATAATGTTTGGAGTACTCTATGGATTCCGTCCAGCGCGCGCGTCGCCTTTGGCCGGGCAGGGCATGTCAGCACGGAACGGCCGGGTCGGCTTCGATGGATCAGCCGCTGCTGCCGGCAATCCAACGTGATGAAATTAAACAGCACAGCCCGTTAGACACAGAACAGCTCATGCGCATGTCACCGCCGCCCTTGATCGTCTAAACAGCTCGAAACACAAAACTCATAGGCTCGCTTTATTTGTAGAGTTACTAAAAACAATATTATTTTAGGATCACATCAAATAAATATTGATGCGAATCTTATCATTGAATTGCGTACAAAATTTGACTAATTATTATTCAAATTTTGTAAATTATATGTGTAATCTTTGAACTTTTCGGTGTTTAAATTTTTCGGTGGCCAATTGCTGAAGTGACCGCTCGCTAGCGGCGCCTAAAGTTTGGTTGCCGGTGGAGCTCATCCACCTGAAATGCAAACGCACCTCTTCAGGAACGTCAGCAATGACATCAGAAAGAGGCAGAATGCCAAGTAACTAGTCTCCTGATTGATGACTACTAAACCACCATATATATAAAAAGAAAAGTAATAGAATGATGGTCAACCTGTTTTCACCGCGGTCAAAGATATTCTCTCTGCGTACAAAGACTACAAATACAGATCGAGCCACCCAACGCTGCAACGAACTCGCAGATCTACAAGTTCGAAGGCACCATTCTGATCGTTGGCAAAAATATAACAATGGCGGCATCGAACGGCCGTGATGAAGAAGCGGCGGCGGTGCGCGTGATCGGCGGGTGGGCGAGCCACTACGCCATCCGCGTGTACGTGGCGCTGAAGCTCAAGGGCGTGGAGTACGAGTTCCTGCAGGAGGTGGTCGGCAACAAGAGCGAGCTGCTGCTGCAGTCCAACCCGGTGCACAAGAAGATCCCGGTTCTTCTTCACCACGGCAAGCCCGTCGCCGAGTCCATGATCATACTCCAGTACATCGATGAAGTTTGGGCGTCCAACAACGAGCCAGACATCCTTCCCGCCGACCCCTATGAACGTGCTGTCCAGCGGTTTTGGGCACAGTACGTAGATGACAAGGTAACATAAGGCATAAGCTGGCTTTGCTGATGAATCTTCAATAATGTCAGTCTTGAGATGGGTGGCCAATATAATGGAGATCCAAACCTGAAATTTTCAACGAATTCCATATGATTTTGTCTGTAGATTGCTCCTGCATCCGTGGTCTTGAGAGGAGTGACCAATGGAGACAAAGACGAAGCATCAGCGCAGGTGTGCGCAGCCCTGCAGCATTTGGAGGAGGCCTTCGTCAAAGTGCAGCCGAGGGAAGAGCTATTTCGGCGGCGACAGCCTGGGCTTCCTTGACATCGTTCCGGGTCACACCTGGGTTGGCTCAAGGCAGTGGAGAAGATCGCCGGCGTCAAGGTCCTCGACGAATCCAAGTTCCCCGAACTGACAGCGTGGGCGGACCGATTCTATGCTCATCACGCCGTGAGAGACGTCATGCCTGAAACGGACAGGCTCGTGCAGTTCAACACGTACCTCATTGGTGTCTTGAAGGCTAAAGCTTCCCAGAAGTGAGGGAAATGGTTTAGCATTGTATTTCTAATAATTTCTATTACTTTGTAGAAGTATTTTGCAATTGCGCTTTTTAAACGCGCTTAGGCGTGGTCTAAAAATTTGCTCTTTAAAATAAATAAGTAAATATATACAGCCCATGCATGTGTTATCATATAACCAGCTTTGAACATGAAGTTAATTATCGTCAACCATCATACATGACAACCTTCGGTGGAAACAGAGTCAGGGCACGTTGTGACCATAGGGCTTTTGTGGCTAAGACTGTCTATCAGATCTAATAGACACTATATCCATCTAGCTATGTCGCACTGATAATGGGACAATATCACCCGTTAGATCTAGCAAAAGAAATGCGAGTGCTTCGAACAAGATTCCTTGGAGAAGACATCAATGTTAAAGCTAGGCTCTCCAAACCTTAAATCCCCCCGTCAAGCAAAGATTCTTTTCAGGAAACGACTAGCTGTGTCAATGGGCAAGCCTGCAATGACGTGAAAAAATCAGCGGTAGCAGCTGATCCTTGCAGGAAAAACACCTAGAGACGTCGGCTTTCCATTTCTTTAGTTCAAATGGATAGCCATCAAGGAGGTCTATTGGCCACGTTTAGTCTTTTTCCACGCTTATTTCCAGTTGTCGCATGTGAGACGGATGTCTCTACAGATTGAATGTTTGCCTTTGGGTTAAACTTTTATAGTAATTGGTTTGATTCTACCTAATGGGTAGATGTGGCGGATATGAACTATCCTTTATCTTAAAAAAAAAAAAAATGTCACAGTGATCCTAGGGATTTCTTTCTAAGTGTCGTGTGGTGTGGCAAACTGTCTCTCCAAATAGGAAAACTATCTATGCATGTGTGTCACAAAATGACCTTCTCTAGAATGGAGAAAGTGTGGCAGACTAACCGTGACTAGTGACAAACTATCCATGGGTGGTAGTGTTACTTGACCAAAAAAAAAGAACAAAGTGTGGAGCTCAGGTGATACACACGAATAGTCCCTGTGAACTACCGAGGACTATCGGGCAACCGTTGGACGGTCTGCCACACCACACCTTACACTACCAGACTTAAGGGGTGTTTGGCATGACTCTGAGCCGAACTCAAAGCTGAAGCTGATTCGAGCTAGCAAAACACCCCCAGCTCCGTAAAAATGCAACCCCATGGAGTTTTTGGAGCCCTAGTTCATTTGTTTGGAGCACTTCATTCGTGAGCTCCGATCCTTTTTTTTTTTGTACTACCACTAGTATTGTATTGTATGATATAGAATCAAAGGAACTTAGGTAGTGTTTGGAATCAAAATCTCTACTGCAATGACTTTCTATAGTGCCAGGACTCATGAGACTAGATGTCAAATATAATTTCTGAAAGGTTGCTGCCCCTATAGACTACTAGATTGTTGATCTTGTGTTTATTTCTTACTAGTGTTAATTTTCGACACACCGTTCTTTGCAAGTTGTTGACCTCATTTTTGGTGACTTGTGAATGGAGTTTGGTGTGACTGACCAGAGTCCGACACCATGTCTTTTGGTGTGACTGGGGAGTGTGGTTGTTCTGTTAGTAATCTCTTGATGATAAAAAAACTTGTGTATGCTATTGTTGCCATGGCTGAAACTGTAAGTGGAGTGTGGAGTGGTTCCTGTAGTTGGCGAACAGCCGGGATGTTGCTTTGGTGTTGTTGCCTGACTAGAATGACTTTGATGGATGTATGTTCATTATTACAGTATTACTAGATTTGTGATCTGATGATTTATTTGTTTCGATGGTGGATATTTTGTGGCTGTATGAATCATTAATTTTGGAGGAATTGGTTTGTTTGATGTCTAATTATTTTGTTATAAAATTGTAAGTTGTTTGAAATCGGCTGAAACACTTTGGGCTTACAAGAATAAAATAAAATGAAAAGGTTGTTTTAGAAATGGTCCAAAATGGTTGGCTTGCCCCATGGGTTAGTTAAGCTTATTTGAATTATAATTGTAAAACCAGCCCATACTATAAATGGGACAAATTTATTTTTGTGACAATTATTTTTGTCATATTCCACATGCCATGTCACATGCCACATCATATGCCATGTCGAGATGAATAGAAACTTGTCACCATCTCATCTAATGTACTATGACGAATATAATGACAAATATCATTGTCATAGACCAGTGACAAGCATGACAATTGGGTCTTAGTCACAGAAGAGGGAATGTGACAGGGATTCATTGACTATAGCTATTTTGTCACTAGTGTATCATAGAAGGGGTACAATGACAAGAAAAAAGGCTATAATTGTCATAATTGATTAGTCATAGAAGGCCTAAACTCTTGTAGTGCCAACACAAAAAAGAAGATTGTAGCAGCATGCATGGTTCTCCACAATTACATACGTGAGCATTCTAGTGGGGATATGGACTTTGCTAATTTTGATCGAGATCCGAACTTCATGCCAACTATCTTGAAAGGTACAACAAGTATGTTGTGTCTTGGCATGCCTCTGATGCATTACACTTCAACACCAAGCTTTGTGATTGTGGACACATTTCGTGATAGTTTGGCTACATCTATCACATTAGCTTGGAATTAATGTAATCATGTTTTTAAACTACGAACTTTCTATCTTGAATTATTTTGTTGAACTTGTATGTCGGATTCTTTTGCTTTGATGTATTATTCGATTGTCTAAGAGTTATTACGTCGGATTATTTGGTTGAGCTTGTAAGTTGTTGGGATTATCTAGGAATTCACATGCTTGTATGTATTTTGAATAACTTGTATGTCAACCAAGGGCAAATTGAGCAAACCACACAGATACAACACAACTCGAGCTCGAGTGCCATCCCAGCGTAACGCCCCCCTATCGGCCCAACTCCACTCAGAGCCAGCTCCTGCTGGATTTCTGAGTGGAGCTGCTCGACCGAGTTGGAGCCATTCCAAACACCCCTTAATATCATTTGACATAGAACTTTTGCATTAGTTTTTTCATGGATGCGATGTTGGTGATGAACATGGTTTGAAAGTATGCAATGCTTGATTGTTCATACCTTGGTAGTCAAGGTCAGGTGTGGCATGAGTACTAGGCATGTGAGATCAAGTGAAACCATCGTAATTGACCAATGTTAGCCGAGGCATGCACTGCCAGCCGCCGTGTCGTGACAGCAGATCTGCCACACCTAAATCCATAGGCCTAGACGTATGTCATCACCATTGTTGTCATTGGAAAAAGGTATCGCTGCCATTGTCGATGTTTATCTCACAAACAAGCATCAGGGCTCCGCCTTGAGGCCTTATGTAGTGTGCATGTAGAGTGATGCCCAAATGAAGAGAGGGAGTGTTTGAGCATCACTCTCACCACCGCAGCCACCAGTGCTTCCGTTTGCAAAACTGAGAGTGGAGCAAGTAGAGGCAACTGCGCCTTCTTCCTCAAAACTGTTTTTAATGCAAGAGCCCAATGAGAAGCAAGCAACAAGCAATAGTGGCCAGTGCAGTGCGGGGCCTATAGCGGTGCCAGCAAAAAAATTCACGCTGCATCTCACTAAGCATCAGTGTTAATACTGTACATGGGTCCATATATTCTCTTGGCATCACTAGGAACCATAGTGCAACCTTTAGGGCTTTTTTAGAACATAGTGGAACCCTACGTATACAATTGACTGTGTGGCAGTGGGCTTGCGCCTCGTGAGTGCGTTGGTCAGACGGGCCCGGTGTTAGTGAGAGACCAAGGAGCGTTAGGCTTATGAGCAACTGCAAAACACTCGATATCAACGAACTTGATTCTTGAACCACTAATCTTCATTCCGACAGCAAACAATGTGCAACAGACTCGTGCTGACAGTGGGCAGCAGTGTAACAAGCTAGCCTAGAGCACGTGCAATGTGCTTGCTTCATATAAGTTGAACGTTGTTTTGGGCCGAGTTGGGTTGATTTTTTTTGTTTTAGGGTAGATTTGTAGTTTTCCCTTATTTCAGAATAATAAAGCTCTTTTTATTATTTTCTTCAGTGAGTTATTTTGCTTTTAAGTATATGCAAATTAGTTTGTTTCTCATGTAGAGGTGTTCTATTTCTTCACATAAAAAGTTTGATTTCTAGATTTATTTTGTGAAATTTTGTAGTTATTTAAGTATATGTTTTTTTAAGGAAACATTTTGCTAAAAAATATATTTAATTTTGTGCTCTAAGTTTTATAACTTACTTTACTAATATTTGCGCTCAAAAAAAAACTTACTTTTATTGATATCACTCTTTATTTCTAATTTATTCGCTCATATATGCAGCTCCATGTCCATACAAATAGATATTATGTTACTGAAACAAAAACGTTTAATCATGTTTAATCAACATTTTAAACTTCTTAAACTATAAAACCATAGGCTAGCGTTCAACTAGTGTCTAGCGTTTTAAAAACACTGTTCTAGATAAGCTAAAATGTCTTGTAAGTTGTTCATAGATACTGCGTAGTTGTTAGTTCTTTGATATAAACATGGCCTAAGATTGACCTACATATTAACCCTTTCCGTTTGATAGGCCAGATCTCTTAGTTGTTAGTTCTTAGAGCAACTCCAATACCTTGATCATTTTTGCTTTTAAGACTACTTTAGAATTTATATAGCAAAATGTAGGCTCCAACAGATACGTTATCTGGTTTTCGAAAAATAGATAGCTAGCTACCCTTTGATTTTAGGTGATCATATAAAGCCAATCATGGGCTCGGGTACCTGAAAATGAAAATAAGCCTTTTTTTGAAGTTTTCTATTTTACAAAATAGTTAAACCAAGAAATTTGGCCAATAAATTTAGCTAAACTATTGGAGTTGCTCTTAGCGGTTTAAAAGGTTGTAACGTCTAAGCGTAGTGCACGTTTAGTGACAAGTGGAAAGTGAAAGGAACATCAACACGAAGACACGTGGTCGATTAAAAACAGATTGGGCGGAATTGACACCCGATTGCCGATTGTCGGGGTGATGAAGGTGACGTGAGGCGGTGGTGATGACTACGATTGGCGGCGGGTGATGTAGATTGATGACGATGGCGAGGTAGTAGTAGAGAGAGAGAGAGGAAGGGAGGGGCGACATCGCTTGGTGGAGGAGGCGTGCGGGGCGGCGCCCCGACGCAGGCGCGATGGCGGCGCGGCGCGCCTCCGGGCGGCGGCGTGGGGAAGGGCGCGCGCCGCGGCAACTAGGTAGGAGAGAGAGAGCCCGAGAGACAAGAGCCGTTGGGAGTTACCCCTTTAATTATTTTCTTCTTGATTCAACCGGATTACAAAGTCCCTCGTATTTGTAGTCCGGGAAGACTTGCATCTAAAGAAATCTCTCGATTGGATTTCTATTTTATTCCTATTTTATTTCTTAAATAATAATTACTTAATGGCGGCGCATGACGCTGATCACGGCGGGCGGCGGCCACCGGGCGCCAAGGGGTAGCCTTTGGCCCTGCGGGCGGTGCCCTCTCCATTGCGGTCATGACATTTCTCCCCCCTTTTCGGTGGCAATCGCCCCGCCCCGCTCCTCGTTTCCGACTGTCGCTTGTTGATGTGCCGGGCGAAGATGGAGATTTTCCACCTTTGCCGCCGCGAACACCAGTACCTTTGATAAGGCGCGTGACGTAGGAGCCGATGTTTGCCGAAGAAGACGATCTCCATTGCCGGGCGCCCAAGCTATTGCTCTTGGTTGGAGCTTGATGGTTCCAAATGCGGGCGCAGGTTGTTGCCAATTCGGGTTGCCCGTGATGAAGGATGGGAGCCTCCCGGTAGTGACGAAAACCGCCGAGGTAGCAGGTTGATGTGGGTGGTATGTACCTCTTGTCGCCGCCGGTGAAGCTCACAAGTCGAGGCTTTTCAAGATGGAAGCATCGAACTCTTGGGCGAGCCGGATCGCCGCTTTTCTCCGCAGGGTGCCTCCCGGTGTATTGCAGCCCATGGCTTGTTGGCGAAGTCGTCTTCGACGATGTCGTTGAGGAACATGGGAGCCAATTGGTATGGCTCGAGTCATCCTCGGCCGCTAAAGTCGCCGTAGTCGACGCCGTGATGGTGGTTGGTGTCGCCGCTGAAGGGCGCCCCAAAACCGCGAGTGGGGCACCATGGTATCTTTGTCTCCATTCTCCGGCGTCATCTTGGTGAAGCGAGGAGCCAAAGAAATAGGGGTGTTGTTCTCATCAGTTGGGCAAAGAAGCCTGATCTTTCGTCGGCGCGGTGCCGATGGTGTCGCCTTTTACGGATCTCGCAGCTTGATTGATTGATGGTGTTCACTCACATTGCTGATGTCGGCAGATGTCCGCTGGTGTAGCGTGATTGTCGCCGCCAAAGGTCGGGCGAAAGTGAACGACCGCCTTCTTGGTGGCGCCCGGAGGGGCGTGCCGTACTCGATTTTCCGGCTGGGGCGCCGCGGCGAGAACGCCGGGGTTGCCGTCGAGGTTGGCCGCGGGTCGCCGCGGGTTCATGCCCTTTGTAGTTGTTGTCGCGGTGGCATGGCGAAAGACGAAGCTGACGCCAGAGGAACGCCATTGGCGTTATGCCCCTGAGGACGCCGCTGTCGCTCATGGCGCTTCATGGCCCCCTTCGCTATTATCGATGTCGCCACGCCACAAGCGCTGTGGCTAGCGACGCACGGGCGATGTCGGGATGTCGCGCGACGCCGTGAGGGTGTCGTTGTTGTCGCCGATGATGCCGGGTCGAAGACGTTTTGGTTGACGACGCCGAAAGCGCCATCATTGTAGCATGGGTGATAGAGGGCCTCTTGTTGAATGGGATTTGACTTGTTGAATGGGATTGATGACGTCCGTTAATGACGTTAACTTCATTCGTTCATGTCGCCGTTGTTGTCCGTGATGTCGCGGACGCCGGGTTGAGATTGGCGATAAGAAGGGCCGACGCCGTTTAATGCCGTTGAGTCGCCCTTGTTGGCACTCCAAGTGTTCCCAATGTCAAAGATGATGTTGGTAGTGACCAGAAACTTTATTCATCATGCCATTGTAGTAGCCGCGAGACGTTGGCCTAGTTGGGTAGGCTTTTTCGCCGAAAGCACCGGTGGACGCCCGTGGTAGCCTCCTCCCCATTTGATTCGGGATCTCGGGTCGCAGCACCGGGGCATCCTTGGGCGTGCTCGCTGCTTGTAAAGCCGATGATCTTTGGAGGGGGGACGTAGGCGCGCCAGGAGAGCGACGCCGCCGACGGCGCCTATGGCGTGGGGCGGCGATGGCGGCGATGACGCCGGAGGCGCATACGCCGAAAAGTTGGCGCATTTATTCGCGATGATAGGGCTGGAATTTTCTCCTCCATGGCTTTTGCCTCCATACGGCGGCGGCGTAGCTGTCGGCGATGCCGGATGTGTCGGAAGCGGGCATGGCAGCGGCGGTGATGTTGGCGGCGCCTGCGGCCGCAGGTCGCCGCTGTACGCCGCCGGGCAGGCCGATCATCGAAGCCCAAGAGGGCGTGAAGGGGTGGCCCGACTTCTTCATGGACCGCCAGGCTCGCTAATTTTCCATCCGCAGCCGGGCGTATTTCTGTGGTTGGCCATCGGATTCTTGGCGTTGTTGGTGGTCGGAAACGGTGGGGAATCGCCCCGTCTTCGGATACCGTACCGGCCGATTCGCCAGATTGGGCCGAATTGACACCTGATTGTCGATCGTCGGGTGATGAAGGTGACGAGGTGGTGGTGACGACTACGCATTGGCGGCGGGTGACGTAGATTGATGACGATGGCGAGGTAGTAGAGAGAGAGGAAGGGAGGGGCGACGCCGCTTGGTGGAGGAGGCGGCGTGCGGCGGGGCGCCGCCCGCCCCGACGCGGTGGCGCTGGCGGCGGCCTCCCGGGCGGCGGCGCAAGGGGCGCGCCGGCCACGCAACTAGGTAGGGAGAGAGAGAGCCCGAGAGACAAGAGCCGTTGGACCCTTTAATTATTTTCTTCTTTATTCAACTGACATACAAGTCCCTCAGATTTATAATCCTAGGAAGACTTGCATCTAAAAGAAATCTCGATTGATTTATTCCTATTTTATTTCTTAAATAATAATTACTTAATGGCGGCTGCATGACGCGATCACGGTGGGGCGGCGGCGGCGGTCGGTCACCAGGCGCCGCGCTTGGGCCTTGCCCCAAGCGGCGGGGGTGCCCCCTCCATTATGGGTCATGACACACCGATACCACGTAAGTCCGTTGTAGCCAGTGTATTACCTTCCAAATCCAAATTATAAGATGTTTTGGCTTTTTAGATACTTTTCTTTTTACTATGTATCTAGATATAGTGTATAACTAGATGCATAGGAAAAGTAATGTATCTAGAAAAAGCCAAAGCGCCTTATAATTTAGAAAGGAGGGAGTAGATTAAAAGGGCCACCAAGTTACTTCCCGCAGAAAGTCCCACAAATTTGCAGTGACGCACGTGAGCATGTATGGAAACGAGAAAGTGCAGACTGTACGACGGTTCCTCCCTGACATCAAAGACAGGCTGCTGCTTCGGTTAATGTGATTGGTAAAGTGTTCGCCGGCGGGAGGAAAGTTTAGCCACGGGTGCTCGTAAGTGCCTAGTACGTCTATATACCTAACACGCACACACAAAAAAATACTATTAACCTAACCTTGATGCGAGAGCCGACCGCCACGTGACGAGGAAAATCAGAAATGACGTCCTGTTCGACCAATCGGTCAAAAACAGTCAGTAATAACAAAATTGAAAATGCAAAACTTACCCCTGAACAAGAACTCGGTCTCCTGGCGGCAAGCCAGCAATGACACATGCGGGGACGTAAGCACGGTCGTTGTTACCGTGTTAATGATCAACGCCTTCATCTCTATATATACATGGCTAAAAACAGCTTGTAGTACAGAACTGATTAATCCTACAGCGAATCTGATCCTCTTGTGGCAACTGTCAAGTGTTAGAGCATACAGCTCACGTACAAATGGCATCAGGCAGCGAAGAGAAAGCGTCTGCGGTGCGTGTGATCGCCGGGTGGGCATGCCCCTACGCCATCCGCGTGTTCGCTGCTCAAGCCTCAAGGGCGTCGAGTACGAGTTCCCGTGCAGGAGCCAGCCGGCAGGAAGAGCGACCTGCTGCTCAAGTCCAACCCGGTTTACAAGAAGATCCCGGTCCTGCTCCACCATGACAACCCCATCTGTGAGTCCATGATCATTATCCAGTATATCGATGAGGTGTGGGCCTCTAAGGAGGCGCCGGCCATCCTTCCGACTGAGCCGTACGCCCGTGTGCCAACGAACGCTTCTGGGCTCAGTACGTGGATGACAAGGTATGTTTGAGTTCTCTCCTCTTCTGTTCTTTTGCAATATTTCAAAATAATACTACCATTATATTGTATAAATAAAACTGAAATCCAAACGAGAGACTCTACACGAATGTCCTTGGCAGATTGCCCCAGCATTCCTTGTCCTGAGAGGGCTTACCAGCGGAGACAAGGACGAAGCAGCAGCGCAAGTGTCCACCGCCCTAGAGCATCTGGAGGAGGCTTTCGTCAAGTGCAGTCAAGGGAAGCACTACTGGCGGCGACCGCATCGGCTTCCTTTGACCTCGTTCTCGGCTCACATCTCGGCTGGTTCAAGGCAGTGGAGAAGATATCTGGAATCAAGCTCCTCAAAGAAGCCAAGTACCCTCAAATCACAGCATGGGCACACCGCTTCTGCGTCACCACGCTGTGAAAGACGTCATGCCTGAAACTGACAGGCTCGTAGAGTTCAGCACCACTTTTCCTTGAAGCCTAAACCTACTACCAATTATGTGTTTATGCAGTGGCGAAGGAGAGCAAGTTGAGAGAGCCTTTATTTATAAGTGTGAAAATTTCATCCCAAACATGGTCAGAATTTAATGTCTAGCTTGTGAAATAATAATCACGATGTCATTGTTCTTTTTTCTTTCTGATGTGGGCGTTTTGTTATCGAATAAAGGGCACCCATGTGTTTTCACTTTTCTGAAATGGTCTTGTCTTATAAGGAATGTAAAAATCCATATATGTTCTGCTTCAAAAGTGCTTTTTGATGTGGTTGTAGGGCTGAGTCGCATCGTATCCAGTAGGGTTTGAATCATGGTGTTGCAACCTTTCTAGTGTCATATGCGTATATCTAGTTGATGCTGATAATGATGAGTACTGCAAAAAAAAATGCACTGGTATGTTTATGCTCGTTACAAACAATATCTAGACATTGTATGATTTCCTAGATAATTTTGATCAGTTTTTTTTTTTTTTTTTGAACCTTTCTATCATCCGTCCAATATGGGCCGCATCCATAATGTGTCCGAGTCGGATTTAGAAAGAGACGGTTAAGATAGAAAGTTGAGTTTGTTAAATATTAGAAGGAGAATCTAAATCGATATGTATTTCATGGTTTACTTAGGACTCAAGTCAAATCCCATGACTACAAATATTAGGGCATATGTAACGGATCAATCAAGTAATAGACAGTGCAAAAGCTCCCTATTCCCCGCACTCCAAATCTCTTGCGCCCGCTTTCTTGCTCCTAGCCGTACCGCTCTTTCCCCACCCATGCACGCCGCTGCCACTTCCATCATCATATCCAGTTATCATACTAAGTTTGAGTCAGATTTAGAAAGAGTCGGATAAGATAGAAAGTTGAGTTTGTTAAAAATGGGTAGGAGAATCGAATCCATAAGATCTCTTGGTTTGTTTGGGAGTCGAGTCAATTCCATGACTATAAATACCAGAAGACGTAATGCATCAACAAAGTAATAGAAAGAGACAAAGCTCCCTTTGTTAGAAAGAATCTCAGTCTCTTTGTTAGATTTATTGTTGCCCAAATGAATCTTAGCCTCAGGCCTTGTTTGGTTGGGCCAGGTTTCATTTCAGGCCAGGAATAATAAATATAAAAAGACACCTCAGCTAAAAAATGGTAATTATTTGTTACATCCGACGCCTCCGGCCCGTCCCCAGCCCAATCCTTATCGCTTCTCATCCCGCTCACCGCTTCTCACCACACCGCCCACACTTCCATCTCCCACTTCCGCGCTCCCTCCCTCCCTCTCCTCTCCTCTCCTCACCCCTCCTCCTTCCTCCTCCGCCTTGCGCCCCCTCCTCGGCCTCCGCCCCCCGCGCCTCCCTCCCCCCGGCCTCCGCCCGTGCTCTCCCCTCCCCTCCCGCCTCCCCGCGTTCCCTCACGCCACTCGCCCTCCTTTTCCTACGAGGGACCCGCACCACACGTGTTCATACCGCCCGCGCTCTCGCCCATGATGGATGCGGGGGGCGGCGGTGGGCATGGATCTGTCAATCCAAATGGATACGCCACCTGAACCGCCGATCCGGGCCGTTGATGGTGGATATGATCGTATCAGGCCTAAGTACATCTTTTTCTTCCTCCCCCTCTCCTCATCCTCCCCGAATTTGTCTCTCGAGGCCTCCTTTCTTGACTCCTTCTTTTTCATCTTTATCCCCCTGTATCTAATGGATGTTGCAGTTGGGTTGTCTTGATTTGTTTCAATGGTGTTTTTTCTGGTTTGTTGCAATAGGCTATTTGTGTTGCAAAGTTGATCTTGTCTGTTGTTGCGGGTTGTTGGATTAGATTATTTTTTCTTGTTTCATTTTTTTCTTTACAACATGTGTTTTCCTAATGTTGTAGTAGTAGAACCTCCATTATTGCATCCCTGGGATTATTTTTCTTGTTTCAACAGCCTCCCTCCCCATCCTCCCCATCCCAACATCTTCCTCCCCACCCCAGCACTCAACATGGAAGTGGTGGCCATTCTCGGGCCTTCTCCTCATTGCTTGACCTCCATGAACCGTGATGCGCAGCCCCGCCGCTGCCCATGTCAAACACTACCACCGGTATTGTAGCGAGCACTGCCGAAGTCGAGGTCGTGGGGTGAAGGATCCCCCCCGCCGCCTCTATCGCCGCCACCACCATCCATGCCTGTGTTCCTAAGCAGTCACCGCCGCCATGACCCCCCTACGGCCAAAATTGACCGTGCAACCTTCCTTTCCCCTATGTTACAATTGTAATGCTTCTTCAATTGTTTCACAAGGTTCACGTGCAAGTTTCAATGAATGATATTAATGTTGCAAAGTAGATCTCGAGATGTTGCATATGTTGCAAGTGTTTCGGAGGACTATTGCAGTAGTATGTTTCGAAAGTGTTTCTTATCTTCCGTGAGTATGTTTTCATCTTGGTTTTCATGCGTATGATGCAAATGTGTTTATTCGCGATGCTGCATGTGTTTTATTGCGATGTTGCTTATGGTTGAAAATGGTTTTTCAAGTGTGCTTGAGGTGTATTTTTCAAGTTTTTAGAAAGAATGGTTCAAGTGTTTCATCCGCACCGACGTATGTTGCAAATTCATATTGTATTTGGATGTTTCAAAAGTAGATCGGGTGTTGCATCTCCTCATCGCTTTCGCTTCCTCGCTAAGCTGGTGTTCTCTCCTACTCCATCCCGGCCGGCCGGGCATCCGCCGCCCCTACCCTCATCCCTATGTTGGTCATGTTTGAGCCGCTGGGAAGTCATGTGTGAAGCGGATGGGAAGGGGCTATGGTGGTCCCCACGCCTTGGGGGCTCGTGGGGTCGACCGCATGGGGGGCTTGGGAGGGGCGGGATTTTTATTTGGGACGGATCGCGAGGGCAGCGAAGGCCCATTAGCCTCAGGAATCCGAAAGCACATTGTATTCCCTGACGTCCGGCGCTATCATCCGGGAAAAACAAGAGACTAAACAATGCACCGATTCATTTCAGACCGAAACTGACCGCAAAAAAATAGACTCAAGATAGATACAACAACAGATCGGGATTCGATGAGTCGAGAGGTGTGGAACTAATAATATATTTTGTTGCAATTAGTTTTTTTTTTCCTCGGAATAAAAACCCTAATCTCTTGTTGAATCTCTTGTTAGATTTATTATTCCTAGCCTAGAATGAAACCCCGTCCAACTGAACAAGGCCTTATCCTCTCTCAATCCTCTCGGATTAGAGCTAACCGAGTAAGCCCTAAATGTATGCTTTCTATGTTTCTTCCTAGTATTTGAGATCTTCTTGGGATATGTTTGGTTGAATCTCTGACATCGTTACCAATTCTATGAGGATTTAATATGTTTTAATGTTTAATGATGGCCTCGTGTAGATGTGGGGGTCTCAAGCAGTGTTGAACGGTGGCGCCGGGGTGGGCGGGTGAAAAACACAGTAGTCGACGTTGGGCTACGCAGGGGCGAGAGAAAGTAGGCGGCATAGGTGCAAATTGGGCAAGTGGTGTTAATTCAGGGGCTCACGTCATGACAGAATCAACCTTTAGATAGTATAATGTCGGTGCTAACCTACTACGACGTTGTTTAATAATGCAATGAATAACAAAAAAAATATTACCAACGGGAAAATGCATGAAAAATATATTGAGATGATATAAAATATATTGCCTCTGGGTAAAAATAATAGGCCATCTAGAAAACCTTGAGTATTATGCTCCAAGCTTCTAATTGCTTTCACTTGAAGTCAGCGATGAGATTTCCCAACATAGAACAAACATTTTACCAAATCTATTGCAGGTTTCAGAAGCATTTTGAGGCAATACAAATAATGCAGCAAAACCAAAATGTCATGTGCAAAATATACCACTTTGCGTTGTGCCCCACGGCAAATCTTAATTTGGGACTCATCGGGACTAACACCGGCTTCTTTGCATAAACATTTGGCATGTTCCACCACCTTGTACTTTTGATGAGTGCCAGATGCTGCTGAACCAAGCCTTATGCAACCCAGCATGAGGTGCCTTTTCTTGCCAATTGGTAGCTGGAGCCTGGCGCGCTGATTCCAATATACTTACAAATACAATTGATGGGCTTGCAGATCCATTAGAACTAACAAATTAAATCGGCTCAAGAGCTCTCTTCTGAAGTACATTTAGGGGAACAAAACCTTGAATGAAGACAGACAACAACAACAACTCAATTGTCAGAAATGCTGCATAAAAAGATAAGCCATACCTTATTATTATTTTTTCCTGTAATTGTGCCAAACCTTCATTGCAAGAGATGATCCGAGCTGTGGAAATGAAAGGGGTAGCACGAGACTTTATAGAGCTAAGATATAAGAAATGGTAAACTGAAGGTCTCATAGGAGGAGATCCACTAACACTACACTAACTCTAGCACGTATAAGTCTAGAAGAAGTAATATAGAAGAAAACAACTTCAAAGAAATCAGCTTGCATACCGCTTCAAAGAAAAACCCGATTTACCTAAAAGGAGGAAAACAGCTTGCATACCGCTTCAAAGAAATCAGCTGCTTTGTCAACATTGGTATCCAGCTAATAGCTACAGCATGAGAAAACAAAAAAGCACCAATTGTCAGCTTTATGATTATACAAAAGAAAAACTAAAAGAGTTTTTTTTTTTTTTTTTAAAAAAAAAAAAAAAAACAAGGTTGTGCAGTACACTACTACTGAAACAGTAGAGAGACATGACTTCCCTGTGCTTAGCATTCTCAGCATATACATTCTCATCTTGCACTCACATAAGACAACTACAACACATAGATGAAAAACTTTGAACCTGAAGAGCACAGAATGATCTACCTAGCAGCAGCATCCTCGATTTAGATTTTAGAAACTTTGGTGTTGCATCTATACCTTCAGAGTAGCTCCGTTTGATGACAAATTGAATATTCTTCCATTTGAACTTCCTATCACAGTCTGAGCCATAAGGTTAGTCCCGTGAGAAGACCTAATGCAAAAAAAAATATAGAAAAGATAATCTACCTTATTCAGCCACCAACGACAAGGAGAAATATTTTATATGCTATCGTTTCATACAATTGATCTTTTGAATGTTTGAGTGTGGCCAATAAAGTGTTCTAGAGGAAAATCTAGGTTGATCCCCATTAACTAATTATTTACAGCAGTCTTATTTTAAATACAATCACACCAGGGAATTACAACTACCGGCTTAGCATCTCTTAAGTCTCAACATATATATATTCTCTTCATTGCACACTCATAGACTACAACATATATATATGAAAAACAGGGAGTGGACAGAGCTGGGGGGAGCGACGCCCTCGACCATTGGGGGGCCCCTGCTCCCAACCCGTGCCCACTCCTGGTGCCAACATCCTTCCCAATACCTGCCGCCTCCGCCACTCCCCCACCTGCCTCCCACTCCCTTTCCCCGGCCCCGACTCTCGACTCCGCATCTCGCCAAGCCCCCTCGCTTCCCTCGGCTGCATAGCCGCCAGATCCAGCCGCCGCCGATTTTCTCCTTCGGCTGCCGTCACCACGCTAGCCGGGCTCCCCTCCGCGGGTCGGCAGCTTTCATTGTGTATCGATGCCGGGCGGGCACCCTCAGCTTTGCTTCTCTCTCCCCTCCTCCCCCGCCCGTGGTGAGGGCGCTGGCCGGCGCCACTGGCCGCCGTCTCAACCGCCTGGGGGCTCTGCCGCTTCCCTGCGACTCCATTGCCGGCGGCCGTACTCCGGCTTCGACTTCGTCCGCACCCATACCGGCCGGCCGCCGACACTCGCGCCGGCGTGCATCGCTCGACGCTGGCCGCCAGGGACGACGCAGACGCCACGCCGGGGAGAAGGTCGCCGCCTCTAGGTCCTCGCTCGGGCCACCTACCGCCGGCAGGGCTCTGTGAGAAGCCGCATGGACGCGGGCGCGCTGTCCGCAGGCGCGCCCCTCTTCCCTCGACTCACGGGCGATCGGGGCCTCCGTGAGGGCTCCGCGTCACCCTCGACGCGCGCCCCCGCACTCTCACCGGGTGGGGCGGTTCGGCTGCCGCGCCACGGCTTTCAGCCCAGCGGTGGGCTACCGCCCCGCGAATATCGCCTCGACGCTGCGTCACCACTTCGCCGCCGTGGTGTGGCGGGCTCCCCGTCCTACGCTCGCCGCTGCCTCGGGTCCTCGTCAAGCCTCCTCACCCTCGCCAGCCCACCACCCGATGTGAGTGGTCGCTCGGTAGGACGTGCCACGGCCGGGGCTCCCCTTTCAGATCTTCACAGTCCCTGCAACGCTAAGGTGGGCTGCACATCTCGCGCTCGCGATCCCGAGGTAGAGGGCTTTCATCGAGGACGCCTTCGACGAGGACGGGATGAGGTTGATGTATCATTGTGGCTACGCATTAATCGTATGCCGGCCGACGCCGCCAAGGCCGGCGCGCTGCTCGCCGGTCGCCATCCCTTTCTCCCCCACGCCCGTTCCTTCAGCGGCAGCTTTACCTAGGCCTACTCGAGGCTTGGCATGCGGGCGGCCGCCGCCTCCGATGACGACTCCGCCACTCGCGCTCTTCGCATCTCGGAGCGTCGCCGCCGCTCTTCAGTCAACACCTCCGCCGCAGATGAGGTCGGGTCCACGACACGAGCACTTTACCGCTCGAGGGTGCCCCGCGGAAGATCGAGCCGGGTTCGCGCGCGCTGGCGGCGCAGACGTGGCATAGGCGCGCGTGCCTGCCGACACCGCAGCCACCGAGAGGGTCCCGGCTAGTCAACGCTTTGGACCGCTGTCGTCGCCCGCGCCTGCTCGCCGAGTGGCTTCATATCGCTAGGGGTCGCCGCCACCGGGCGCTGGCCCCGGGGAGAGACAAGGGGCGTCGTCCGCATCACGAGCTTGAAGCGACGAGCGTTTTCAATCCGCCAAGGCTGCGGCTACGCAGAGCCACGGAGCCTCGGAGCTCGCCGCTCGCAGGGTGAAGGGGAGGACATCGCACAAGAATGCAAGCGTATGCGCGGCTTTGGCGCCTCCTACCCAGAGAGTCGGCCGTGCGTAACACCTCCCCTGGCTGGATGCTCTCTAGGCGTGCCCGGCCTCGCTTGCTCCGGGAGGACTGTTGGACCCACCACGCCGCTCCTCGGGTCCAGCGCCATCGCCGCCGGCCGACAAACAGTTGCTTCAGCTCCACATCCCGGGTGCTCCCGCCTCGACCTTGTAGTGCCCACACTCCACCGGTGGGCCCCTGCCTCGGATTTGATCCCAGGCCCGCCTCGGATTTGATCCCATGCTCGCCGAGGAGGAGGCGCCCAGACCCAGTGGTGCCTCCCGCCGAGGATTGGGGGGCGGGTATGGCGATCGCTGAGCTTTGCCCGGCCGCCGCCCTCGTGTCGCACCGGCGCCGCCCTCCCTGGCCCGGCGAGCCGCCCACGGCACTCCAAAGATGAAGATTGGTGGGTCGACCTGACCACAAAGCAAGCTTGCAAGTGAGGTCCCATCCTTTCTCTCCGTGTTGCTCATGGTCGTGGTGGTGGCGTGTCGTTGATGAGGAGCGACCGAGAGGGGCTCCTGGCCGCCATCCCGCCGCCGTCGAGCATAGCGGAGGGATGGTGAGGGTGCCGGCAAAGAACGTGCCACCGGGAGCTCATGACGCCCGAGGGCCCGGCCGCCAGGCCCACGGGCGCCGAGACGCCACGCCGCAGCTACCGCCCAGCCGCCAAGGCGCCCGGCTCCGCGATCCTAATCCGGAAAGGTAGGCGGAGCACGTCCTCGCCAAGTCGCTCGCTAGCTACCGGCCTTGCTCTAGCTCTTTGTCGCACAATTAGTTTTCCTTCGAGTACAACCCCAGCGCCACACCGTAGAGTCGGTGCCATTTGTATGTGTGTGTCATCTAATGGGTTTCCCGCAGCTTCGCTAAAAGAACCCATTAGATGTAATTTAAATGTTCCCACTTCTCTTAATATAATACGTGCCAATGAGTACGTTCGAAAAAAAAATGAAAATTTTGGCGGGGAGGCAAGGGCGAGGCAAGCCGAGGGC
>JADLZK010002160.1:0-71787 GCA_015847255.1 Hyparrhenia diplandra | reverse complement strand
AGCCCAAATGTCGGGCGTTCGAGAACCGGGGTGCCTCGGTGCCGGCAATAAAGAATTTATGGGCCGTGGTGCCCTCCTCCTATGGCGAGCGCAAGATGACATGCCGCACTACTGCGAAGTTTATCCCCGTTCAGCGCCAACGGGCCCTACGCCCAGACGGGTGGTGTCCCCGCTCATGTTACCTCGCGCCAAAGGTGAGCTTGTAGTAGGGGGTTACAAGCGTGTGGGGGAGAGACGCTGGTCTCAAGCCCCACGATCGTGGTGGTGGTGGTGGTTATGCTTTTTGTCCGTCAGCGGGATCCTCGGCTAATCGGGGGCATTACTCCCTTTTATAGAGGGAAGAGGGAAGTAATGTTTACATATGTGGGATGCTTTAGGTGGCTAATTCCTCGTATGCTCGCGTACGCGCATATCGCCGAAATGCCGGCTTGGGCGTTGTTTTTGATGAAGACACGCCTCAATCCGGCGGCGACGCGCCGCTTCTCGCGCTCGGTGATCTCGCGCAGGGCGCCTCACGGGGCCCGCATGGCGCAGGGCCGCCCCTGAAAGCCGCCGCGGGCGCGTCATAAGTCCGGTGGGTCCGCCCGCCGCGGGCGCTCTTGGCCGCGTTTCTCGAAATGAACAAGCAGTTGTCTCGCTTTCGTGGCCGGGCGGGCGTAATATGTCACCGCCAAACTTTGTGTCCTATCGGGCCGGATTTGGGAAGTGATCTCGCAGTCGATTTGATCGGGCGTAATCGATGGCCCCCGGGCGCTCGCTCGCCGTGTAACCGCATTAAATGCAAAACTGCTTCCTTCCTTGAGACTCGAATCCTCCCACGCCTCGAGGGTCTATGACCCCGGTGAGTAGTTGAGCCACCTCGCCGAGGATGGAGAGCCGGGGTCTCCTCGGGCGAGGCGGGAGTTTTTTTGCGCTCGAGGGTGGTGAGCTAGGCCACTCTGGGCGAGGCGGAGGTCTCTCATCCGAGGCCGGTGAGCTAAGCCACCCCTGGGCGAGACGGAGATTTGGGGTTGAATCCAAGCCTTAGGTTGGCCGATGATGACGGGGTGCCATGGTTCGCTCGCCTTGTAAAGGTCCCCTGACCTTGTCCTCTCGTGAGCGTAGCGAAGCTCTTTCGTCGCGGTGACTCCAAAGGCCGCTCGCGGGCCAACTCCGCCTTTCACGTAGGCGCCGCGGGTCTCTTGGCCTCGGTCCACCGCCCGCCGGGCCGCCCTTCTAAGCGATGATAGCGTGTCGAAGTTTTACCGGCCCCCGACGGGCCGACGATTTCTCGTTATATGAGAATGTCACGGGCCCGAGTATTTAGGACCCCGACAAGAGTTTTCAGCCCCCCGAGCGAAAGTGTGGACTCGCCTGGGGTTGTGCCATTCCCGCCGCCTTGTTTTTCTCGTGGTGGTTCGCCTACTATGGGTGCGCTGCAGCGAAGCTCAGCTGGGTGTAGTTCCCCAAGGCCTCGAATGGAATGGCGGATTCCTTCGAGGTCTCTTATACTCGCGACGCCGGCAAGACCGAAACAGTCTCTTAAATTGCGCTTTATTTGTGCGAGTCTCGCTCTGCTTTTGCGCGGCAGCCTCGAGGCCCGCGCTATGTGCGCAAGGTCCCACCCTGTGCTTCCTCGACTTTGATTATACGCTTCCTCTCGTCGCCTCCCGAAAGGGGAGGAGGAGGGGAGACACACCCTACGTGCCATGAAAGCCGACCCATGGTGCGCCCGCTTGAACGCTGTAACGGGTCGCTTTAGTGGGTGCCCGTGCCCTCGCCGAGCAAGGGTCGGCTATGTGATCTAGGATTCACCTCCATGAGAACCCCTGACCGCTAGCGTATCCCGGGTTTGACGTCAACCTCGAGGGCCTCAGAGGGCCTCCCACGGATGGGACATCTCTATAAGCAAAGCACTGCTGGTCTTAAACACGCTCAGAAATCCCTACCTCGAGGGCCCGGGTATAGCCTGCTGTGTATTTCCATCCCTGTCCCCTCGGGTTCGGGTTATCCCGAGGCGATCGAGAAACCCATGTGGGCCCAAACTCGCAACCTCTCGATCGTAGGATGCACGCTGACGGCGCCACCCGAGGCTCGCTTTGGTTCCCGCCGGAGGTGAGAACCGCCATCTGGATCGACTTTTTGCCCCTTAGGGCTCTGGGCGCCCGCTGGATATGAACGCCGGACGGTTTTACCCCCGACCGGGAGACGAGGCGCCTCTCGCCACGCCTCGAGGTGACGGCTCTGCCCAAACTGGCGGACGCGGGCTCGTGGGTTTCTAGTCGTAAGTGCGTGAATCGAGAGCACCGCCAAGGTGCATTAATCGTTTTGACGGCTTCCTACCGCTGCGGCCAGCCGCTGGATGAGCGTTCGCTTTCATCATGGGCCGCTCATTCCGTGAGTTTCCGTTGTCATTTGCCTGTTTCTACGGCTTGCCTTCCCCGCCCCTATAAATATGGGGGTCGCTTCGGGCATGATACGATAGTTACCTTTGTTCTTGCTATCGCTTTCTGCCTTCTTTTGCCAGCAAAGAATTAGAGATAGAAAGAAAGATTGGGAGAGATTAAGGGAGAAATCCACTGCCTTTGGTCGCGAATCTGCTGCTGCTGCTGGTTGTCGTTTCTTCGCCCTCCCCGCTCGTCCATGGCGCAATCTGGTGGTGGTGGACACGAGGGGAGGTGCTCGGCGTCGTAACCGTGGCCGAAACGACGGGCGACGAGGAAAAGCTTCAGCCTTTGTCGAGGAAGGGCTTCTTCGCCTCGCACTCAATGCCGAGCGGCCGGAGTGGGATTGGCGCCACATTGGACCGAGGAGGAGCCTAACCCTCCTCGATGGCTATGTGGTGAGTCTCGATGGATCTTCACCGGCGCTGGTTCGGGATGCCGGCGGGCGGTTTATTCGAGCGATTCTTCATCATTATGACGCCGAAGCTCCACCATCTCGCCCTCGAACTCGATCTCAGCGGCTATCTTTGTTACCCTTTGTGAGGGATTCCCCGGGGATCGAGCCGCATTGGGACCTTTGGCCGTGGTTCTTCATAGGCGATCTCACCACCGCCTCGGGTGGTGAAGGGAGGGGCACCTGGCGGCGCGGCGCTGCTGGTGGTTGCGCGCCGCAAGTCCGATCGGAGCGCATAAGGCCGAACCGAGCCGATGAGTACATCGTGGTCCAAGCTCACCTCCTCCAACAAGGGGTGGCAGTGACCAGCGGGTTCTACCTCCGCAACGACGGAACGCTCTCCCGCTGCACAACCGGGCGTGTCCTCGCAAATATCGAATCAAGTGGAATTGGGGTCCACCCTCGCGGATCATCCCCGGCTGGAGGGCTCTGAGGCAGCGGTCCCGCGTGCCCGAGAAAGGGAGGTGAACGCCGCGGCCGTGGTTGCCGCTCATCGGCGCCGGTGTTGCCATTGATGGCTCGCCTTTGTGCATGTACCGTATGACCCCTGCCGCTGGTCTTGAGGAGTCTCTGATGTCGCCCCTTCGCTTTCCATCGATGGCCCGGCCAAGAGGGTGAGGGAGGCGCTGGGGAGTCCAACACTCCATCCCTGCATTCCCCGAGATCCCTATGCGCCCGCCTGGGTACATCTCTTTGGTAAGCGCTTTTGGCTTCGAGGGTTTTGCATTATCTTGTTGTTGCCGCGTGGCTACCACCACGGTTCTTATTCCATCTTCTTGCTGGTCGCTTTGAACTATCACGACTCTCCTCCGCCTCGTGCTCCGATCTAGATGCCGCCGCCGGGCGGCAAAACCGTGCTCTGAACGAGCAGCCAGAGGGCGCGGGCGCCGAAGGAGGAGGAGAAGAAGAAGAAGAACGTGGCCCACGCCAACCGCCGGCCGAGCAAATGCAGGCGGGGCTAATCGCTCGATACCTCGACCACCGAGGAGGACGAGGATGAGGAGGACGAAGTTCGCCGTGAACTCGCTCTGATGACGATGTGGCGCCCTCGTGATAGACCGAGCCTTGGGGTTGCCGACCCACTCGGGCTTCGCTACGTGCCCGGAGCCTCGAGACGCCGGGAGGTCGCCGACGGCTTTGAGCCCGGCCGGATGTCTAGGAGTGTTACACATCCCTCTATGCCCCTAAGATGTCCCAGGGTCCCCACGCAAACGCCTTGGCATTCGCATGAGGAAGTCGACGAGCACGGCTTCCTATTTCGGATCCAGTGTCCGAGCTGATGGTCGCCAGCCTCCTTCTTCGGTTCTTGGGATCGAAAATCTTCTTGGTGCCCGAGGAGGACTCGAAGCTCCTAGCGCGGGGCGCTTGGCCTCATGCTCGATCGTGATTTCTCGTCAAAGCTTCTTCGCATCGGCGGCGAGTGCCTCGCAATGGCGGTAGTGCCTCGGCATTACTCCACGCCTCCACGTCGCACTCGTATGCATGATGGTGCGAGGGGCCGGGCCGTGATGACACCCTTCGCCCCCTAAAGATCTTGAGCTTGAGGTACGCAGTTCGGGACAGCCATGAACTTGGCGTAAAGTACGGCCGCCTCGAGGAGGCGTGGGTACCGCGGACCCCAAGGATCTCGAATGTGAGAGCCCTTGCCTGAAGTTCGAGGGGTCACCGAAGCAAACCGGTAAGTCCATCTGCCCGAGGGGCTTTAGCCGCTTGTCGGGACGACGCTATTGAATGCCGGCCTCCAGGCGACATCTTGACTTGTCTACCCCGAGGAGGTCGAGGGTTTCTTCGTGATGAGGTTGAGGTCGCTCCTCCGTCCATAAGGACTTTGGTGAGCCGAGTGTTGGCGGTGATGGGATCCACCACTGGATAAGCCCCCGAAGCCTGATGTGTCGGGGGTGATCCGACCGTCAAGGTGATGGCCGTCCGACCACTTGCGCAGCCTTCGGGTTGCCGCCCGTGGCATAGACCTCCCGACGCTTCCTTCTTGCTGCCGCACGGACATGTTGCCGTGCCGCCGGAAGACGAAGCAGTTATTCACCTTCGAACTCCTCGTTGCCTTTGGCGCCACCTCGGAGCCTCTTCCCTTCACCCTGGGGATGGCCTTGAGCTTGGCGAAATGTTGGCGCATCCTCTTGCACTCCCGAGGGTATGCTTGACCGGGTAGCTATGGTTCCGCATGGCTTCTTGAGCATGTCATCGGGTTTCTTGTGGCGGGGGTCGGGGCCCCTTGCGATCGAATCGGGCAGCCACCATGTTTTTCATCGTCCGCTTTGGGCGGCGTGGGGCCCTTTGCCCGCGCGGCTCTTATCCTTCTTTTTTTTCTTGCTCTCCCGAGGCCGGGCATCCCCGGCCCCTTTCCTTGCGCTTTCCCTGCCGTAGCCCCCCCCATTGAACAGAGCCCCCGACAGCCTCCTCACCGCCGGCGAACTTGGTGGCGCGCGTCCACGCCGCTTGCTTGGTGGGAGTCCGGCGCCCCAGCCTTCTTCACGAGGTCTCGCAAGTGGTGCCGCCAAGAAGGCCCCGATGACGTCCGAACCGCCACATTAGGGGAGCTCGGTCCGCCGCTTGAGAAGCGCCGGATGTAGTCGCAGGATTCGCCGGATTTTTGTCGGCAGCCGAGATCCCACGAGTTACCCGGGCGCGTAGGGTATGTGCCCCTCGGAAGTTACCGCTGAAGCTCACCAAGTCCGCCCCAGCTTTGATATGAGGTTGGGTGGAAGGTGTTCCACCCAAGCCCGCGCAGACCTGGAGAGGTACAGGGGCAAATTTCGATTATCACTTTGTCATCGTGTGCCCCTCGCTAACCGGCATGCTGCCCGATAGTCGCCCAAACATACCTCGACGAGTCTCTCCTGTGTACTTCTCGAGATGGCCTGGGCCTCAAACACGCAGGAGTGGTGCCCTCCTGATGTCCCCCGGTGAAGGCCCGTGGCCCGCGGATCAGGGGAGTACCCCCCGGTCCTCTCGACCGCCCTCAGGCGCCTCATCCCCGCTTTGTCGCCCCGAGGCGAGCCACTGCGGGCGAGCCCGCCATTGCTCGATTCATCCCCGAGGTCGGGCGCCGTTGCGGTCAGCGCGGGGGTTCTATGCGTTTCCCAGACCGGGCGGTTGCAACGGCTGTCACCGAGGCGCGCCTCCCCGGATCGCCTTGCCTGGCTCGCTCGATCCGTGGATCTGAGCCCCCGCCGACACTTCGCCCCAGACTCCCCGCCGCCGTGACGCCACGGCCCCGATCCCGGAAGCTGAACTCGCCCGCCTCAAGCACCGCCTTGTCAAGGAGCTGGACGGAGGCCTCTCCGTACGCGCCACCCTGGAGGAGGGCCTTTCATTTCATCAAAGATGGCGGCCGCCGCCACGTTGAGGTCGGGCTCGCTGAACGGGGGTCGCTTATGCCGGATTGAGGCACCCCGGCCGGTCCGCCACGCCCGCCGCCATTGTGAGCTTGAGGTGCCCCCGGGCCGCCGCGCTGAGCCCCGCCTCGCCGGATGTTCTCCGCTCCGCCGCCGGAGTTCGGGGCGCATTCCGCCCCGGATTCGCCCCCGCAGATCTCGTAGCCGGGCGCTTGGTCGGCAGTGCCGCCGCCGCACGGATGGACCGCGTAAGCCGCGGCCGCCGGAGCTCGTCGTGGCGGTACGTCCGCTGCCATCTTCGCCGAGACGCCGCGAACCGCCATCCCGTGGCGGGACTCGACATTGAAGCATTCCCGCATGGGGTCATAGTACTCGCCTTCATCGCCGGTGCACGGTGCGCCGAACGTCCGGGAGGAGGTTTCGATTCTCCGACGGAGAGCGAGTCCCCTCGCCCCCCGACCGTGCCCGTGCTGAACCCGAGGGGGTGGGCATGACGGGTCGCCCCGCGGCCCTCTCGGAGGATGCGCCCTCCGAGTGAATGTCCATGGGATAACGCCCCGCGGAACGACGTGGTCCGCTCGTGGCTCTCCGCGAAGGCTTCGACCGAGGTTTCAAGCCGGGCGAGGATTCACCGACTCCTCCGCGATGACCGAGCGAGGCGTTTCCGACGATTAGGGTTTCGGGGTACCCCACCACGAAGGGTGGTGGGTAAGGTATTTCCGGCCTAGGGTTCCCTGGAGCCCTTCGCAAGTCGGCGCCGGATACGCCGACGGATTCGTAACCGTTATTTGACGCCGCCAAGCGCTACCGATAAACCGCTTTGCCCGCCTCGCGCCGGCGGCCGCGGATGATGGGCTTCGGCCGCGCGGCGATGTCGCCTCCCTTCTACCGGGTACGCCGGGCGTAAGATCATCTCGTAGTTGTGGCCGAGCCGCCACAAATGCCGTTCAAGAACAAAGGGTGTTCCGCTGGAGCTCGTGGTTCGCCGAGCGTGGTGGAAACGAAGGCGGAAACGCCATGAGGGCCGATGGAGATGCATTGCACACGGCGCTTCTTACCGGGCGCTAACCGTCGGGCGCCGAGGAACGGTGGTGCTCTGTGCCGGCAATAAAGAATTTATGCCGCGGTGCCTCCTCCCTCGATGGCGTAGCGCAAGATGGACATGGGACGCAGCGGGGTTTATCCCGGGTTCAGGCCAACGGGCCCCTACGCCCAGCCGGGGGTGTGTCTCGCTTGTTACCTCGCTACCAAAGGTGAGCCTCGCAGTAGGGGTTACAAAGGTCGGCCATGGGAGAGACGCTGGTCTCAAGCCCCACGATCGCGGTTATGGTGGTGGTGGTGTGCGCTCCTCCGTGTGAACCGGAGTTGAGCGGGCTCACCGAATCCTCTAATGAGGCATTACTCCCCTTTTATAGGAGAAGGAGAGAGATAATGTTTACACCGGTGGACACCTAGGTGGCTAATTCCCGAGGCTGCACCGGCTGTGATGTGCGCCGCCGAGGGGTCGGCCGGGCTTGGATGTCGCTGACGAAGACACGCGTCCCGATCCGATGGTGGACGTGCCGCCCTTCCGGGCGCTGCCCCCGGGTCCCGTGAGGCGCCCCTCACAATCCGCATGGCGAGGGCCGTCCCGCAGGTCGCCGGGCTATGCGTGTCGTGCCCGAGGGTCCGCCCATCGCGGGCGCTTTTGACGGTGCTCGGAAATGCACGCGTCATCCCCGGCGCTCGCGGCCGTGGCGTAACATGTCACCGGGTTCAAATTTGCGCCCCATCGCCTGGATTGGGAGACGATTCGCGCTCGACGGATCAAGCGAATCGATGGCACCGGGCGCTCGTCGCCGCGGCGACCGCATTGAATGCGGCGGCGTTTCCTTCCTCCTGACGGAACCTCCCACGCCCGAGGGTCGGCGACCCAGACGCCAGTTGGGCTGCCTCACCCGAGGATGGAGAGCTGGTCTCCTCGGGCGAGGCGGAGTTTTTGCGCCCGAGGGTGGTGAGCCAGGGCCACCCCTGGACGGCGGAGATTTCTCCCGGGCCGGTGAGCTAGGCCAGCCCCTAAAAACGGAGATGCGTGGTCGAGTCCGAGCCATGGTTTGGTGCCGCCGACGCGGAACGCCATGGTTCGGGCCGCTTTGCAGGTCCTTGACCTTGTCCTTCGTGAGCCGCACAAGCCTTTGGCGCCGTGGTGATTCCATTTGGGCCGCCAGGGGGCCGTCAGAGGGCCATCCGTAGGCCGATTCCGCCGCCGCGGTGAGCGCCGTGGGCTCCATGGCTCCATCCATCGTCCGTCGGGCCGCCCCTCCGTGCGGGATGATAGCGGCTAGGTTTTACCGGGCCTTGGCAGCCTACAGATTCTCACAGCTTGGAGAATGTTTCGGGCCCAATATTTAGGTCCCCGACAATAGTTGATTCACAATGAGCAACTTAATTGACAAAAAAAATGGTTGGAAGAAAATTTGAATGCTATCTCGATCCATTGTCATTGTAATTTTAGACTATAGGTGCACAATTTTGCCAAGGTAGTGCGCTAAATTGAGCATTATTATACAAATTTTTTTGAAGTAATATGCACCCACCTATAAAATTGTTGTGCTAAATTGATTATTTTACATGATTTTGGACCAATTTACACCCATTTGACAAGTTATTGTAATAAATTGAGCAATTTCTAACTTGTTGGACCAATCTGCACCCACCCGAGAAGTTACCGTAGTAGATTGAGCATATTACAAAGTTATTGGGTCAATCTCGCACCCACTTAAAAGTTGTTGTATGGTGTACACACCTACATAGTTGTTGTATTAAATCAAACAAATTATAAGATGTTGACTAAAATGCACCCACTTGGATAGTTGTGTATGGTGAGTGTAATTTACTCCAAAATTATTATGAATGAATCACAACATTTCTTCAATGAACTTCCATAATAGATTATAGTTTCTCTCTCCATCTTTACGAACGGTGGATGAGACACATTTGCTATTTGCATACAACAGAGAACACACCATTTGCATGTTGGTAGGAATCATGTCGATTTTTATATTTGAAGCTACATGGCATAGGACCTGTGAGGTAAATAATCTCATGTGGTGTGTTCTACATTGTCATAGTCTACCATTTTGATAGTAACGGAGGGTTCATCTGTAGAGTTATTTGTTATCAAGAGAAATTCTTGGTTGTTTGAATCTTGTCGCATGAATTGAGTATTTCGATACCGAAGGGACTTCTTATGGGGAGATACTTCACCCCGAAATAATCCTCAACTATATTTACTTGTGTGTGTGCGCTTCAGACAGGAGCCATCATGGCCGTCCTCTGCACCGGACAGACATGGCCCCGAATCAGAATCATGGTCATGCCATGCGCGACTCAATAAATCCTTGCTCGAAGAAATGACGTTGCATTGCAGTGGGCATCGCGCGGGCCGTGGCAGGCAGTGTTCCAATGGATTCAGCTTCGATCGACGTCGTCTACAGGCCACGCGTGCCGTGCCGGCTTTCGGTTTCGAGTATGTATGCTGCGGGCGGATGCTCTTCTCTTTCATGGGACACATACGCTTTTTTTTTTGTAGTGTGGACACGTACGCTTTGGTTCTTCTCCTTGTTCAGTTATATATAGTGCTCGCCTTTACTTTGCCGACGAGGAGTGGAAGCTCGATCGGACTGGCAAGTGGCAAGGCAATGTTCACAGCTGGCTGATATAGGGATCTTGTCAGCACCATGCGTGGCAACCTTGTCAGTTTCAGCTTCAGCGCCGGTCATTTCGAAGTGAGTAAAAAATGTGCTATACTGTGGTCATCTTTTTTTTTTTTTTTTTTGACATGGTACTGTGGTCATCTTTGGACATTGAGGAGCTCTGAATGCATGCCTTGTGTGTCTCGCGATGAAGCTGAAATTATATGCTCTGCGGCAGGTTGGATGAGTGTCGGCCAAATCAGGGTGATGATGATGCCGTGGTTAGTGTAGTGGGTACCCCAGACCCCCACCCCGTCCCGGGCCGTCCTTCGCGTTCCGGTTTTCTATTGGCTTTGTCTCGGTCACCAGCTGGAAATTCCAGGCAGGGTGTGTGTGTGTCACTATTGCCTTGTGCTTGCAACAAGCACTATTCTCCTGGCCTGGTGAAGAAGCAACGACATAGCGCTAAAAACACGTCAACAAATAAAAAAAGGGACTCGTGGAATACCCCGGAGCACGATATGCGTTACTATGAACGTTGTCTTAAGTTTTACTCTAAAATATTTGCAGATAAACTTTATTCAAACACGCTACAGAACGCGCGGTGCACGCCAACAAATAAGGGCAGGTACATTGGCTGGGTTGCCTCATAATTTGTCTCATGTAGAATGACACGTAATTTAAGACGACTTTAATAAACTGTAGACGACATCGGCCTGTTTATTTAAGTTGTCTCATAAGAAGCTTGCAATTCCTTAATTTATGGATAGAGAAAAAATAGGATTGTGAGGTGCATTACAACAACAACTCATACAATGGTATATAAGTTGTCTCATACTCCTAAATTTTAGCTCATGAGACGGTTGTTTTCACTTCAACGACCTCATTCTCTTTTTACTCTTTCTTTTCCTCCACGCCACCAAAAATCCTACGCGGGCCAGACGAGACGAGGTATGAGACGGCCGACGCCAGAAGAATATACCTGCCCTAACAACAAGCCGCATGCTTTATGCTCTCAAGGACGCGTACGGGAGGGAGCGCATGGCGAGAATTGAACATAACCCTTGACCCGGGGTGGGGTGGGTGGATGGTTTTGGTTTGGTACCATGGCGGGTGGGTGAGCTTCACACGGGGCACCGCATCAATTGCTTCGCGGTGTGCTCGGTCGGAGGCGACCGTGCATGCATGGCAGTGCCACCTCTCCTTTGACGAAAAACGAAAACGTGCCTATGCTTTGGTGATAGCATATCTGGATAGAGCCGTGCATGCGCAATTGTCAGGTCAGTCCTAGCTCAAAAGTTTATGCCACAAAAAAAAAAAAAAAAAAACCATGTTCTCTATAAAAAAAAACGCACATGCATTTCGCATTTTAATAACGAGTCAATTAATTTTGGATTTGGCTAGGTATGTAAAAATATGTGGCTTGATCAATCAAATGGTAGTTATTTCATATCATGAATTTTATATATCTTGTGAAGTTTAAACTAGAATGACTCATCAAATATGTACCCATGCGAGGAAGGGGAGGCGGCGGCCTGCTGGGCCAGGAAAGGAAGGAGAAGGAGTTTGCTGTGTGGGCTGAGGAAGCTGCAGGGCCAGGAGAGAATTGAGCCCGAGGCTCTTTTCTATTTTTATTTCTCTTCCCATTTTCCCTTTTCTTGTTTCTTCTTTCCATTATTTCCATGTATACTTATACACACATATATATAGGTAAATGATATGTGTGCAAAATATATATTCCCATTGTTTAAATCATGGGAATTGTATACTTGCTCTTATATATGTATATATCATAAATTGTATTTATACAAGTACATATATTCCCATGACTTTTATTTATGAGAACAATTATGCACTTGTACTCATATATGTATATTAGTATACATGTCCCGAATATATTATTGTTTCTTCTAGATAAAATGTAAACTAGGCTCATGCATAAATACACTTCCATATTTCATCTAGATTATGCATTTATACTATTGCCACCATAAGTTCAACAAGCAACAGACAAAAGAGGCCTATTTTTATATGGTGAGATTTTAAATGCAGGGTTTTCAAAAACTAAGGTTTGGTTTTTTATGGAAATTAATCAAGTTTTAGTTGTAATTATAAAAATTCAATTTTTAGTGATTTTTAAAATGGTGCAAAAACACGGGTGTTACAAAGATTGGCACCGATGAGTTGTTGAGATGAAACACATAAACAAGTGACACCGCAGCCAGCTCACTCGCAAGATGGGACGCGAGAAGGCGCCGAGGGGAGAGCGGTGGCCGAGCTTGCTTTAGCCATGGCGCCCCACGCAACGTAGAGGGGGGAGAGCGGTGGCCGAGCTTGCTTTAGCCATGGCGCCCACGCAGAACAGAGAGAGAGGGGGAGAGCAGCTAGATTGGGCCGGAACCGACACGAGATTGGGGATCGCTGAGAGGGGAGAGGAGGTGGTGGTGGTGGCGATCGGGCGGCGAGGCCGCGCCGGCGGCAACGGGCGCTGCGGCTCGCGTGCCCTGGGAGCGCGGGTGTGGCGTGGGCGGCGGCGGCGGGGAGAGGAAGGGGCGCGCGTGGGAGAGGAGGCCGGAAGATTGAATAACTTTTATTTGCTTGTTGCCCGTAAAGATTACAGCACTCTTACTTTTATAGCCCGACTAGTGGGACTTGTATCTCAAGTCTCTAAAGGTTTCCTTATAGATTGGAAAACCTTTACAAGCATATCATATTTATTTATTTCCTAATAAGGGTCTCCCTTATAGATGAGATATCCCCTTGCACACCAAAACGTCTAAAGATAATCCTAGATATTTTCCTCCTTTATTCCCGAATTAACTGCCGAAGAATCCGCTGAAGGGAGGAGACGGCGGGGGGCGCTGAGCCTGGCGGGGGGGCGGCGCCCGTGCTCGTGGGCCCGGTGGACCTATCCTTCGGGGCCCCATTTCCCGGGTCATGACATCTCCCTTTCTCCCGACCGCGCCCTCGCTACCGGATGAAAGTCCATTCGGCCACACCCGGGTGGAGGCCGCTGCCCCCGCATGATGAGCTCAACCCCGCAGCATTCGCCTTCCTTCCACCGGGTTCTTGAGGATCATGTTCTCCCCGGGTTCGCTTTGGAGCAAACTCGAGGTAGTAAAGGTTACCGATGTAGAAGTGGTAGATGTACCGGTGGGACAAAGACGCCCCCGCCGTGATGTTGTCTGGTCGACGGCCGCAAAGTGAGGTCCCTTGAACACGCACCTCAAGGTGCCGATGCACCATGTCGCGGGTGGGCTCTCCAGAACAAGAAACGCCATCGGGAGGAGCGTGACGAAGAGCCGAAGGAGGCGCCGATGGTGATGTCGCGGCGAGTAGGGAGTGGCGGCCAAGTTCAACATCGCAGATCGTACATGAAGGAGCCGACGTCGAACGTAGAGGGCGAGAGCCGGTGGGCGCCCCTCTCCGCATCGTAGCCGATGTGGACGCTTGTCGACGGTGAGGAAGAGGCGATCCATGCCGCCGAGGAAGACGACCGGGCCGGCCGACGTGGTGGCGCCATGGCCACATGCCGCCCAACAGATGGCGGCCTGGTGCAGCCGTAGTTGGCCTGGCTGTGTAGGCTCCCAAGGCGAGGAGGTTCGCCCCGCGAACCCGCCTTGAAGCAAGGCCTCCAGGTCCGAAGCGCGGGAGAGGAAGCCTAAGGTAGAAGAGGCCATCGAAGAGGAGGAGGCCGTCCCGAGCCGCCCATGCCGGGTGCGGCGCCGCCCGTGGTGACGCCAAGGGCGATCCGGCCGAGGTGCTGGTCCTCCGTCGCCGCCGGAGCCGGACGAAGACGCCAAAGGGACGGTCGTGAGGTCCAAGGCGCCGCATGCCTCGAACGCTTCCTGCCGAGAGGGAAGTGTCCGGACGCCGCGCGAAGATGCCCGACCGAGCAGCCGGGGGAAACGGCGCGCGCCCACGCCGCGAGGTGGAGCCGACGCGAATGTGCTCGGCGGCCATCGCGGGTAGTACCGCAGCTCGTGTGTCGCTAAGTCCCACGCGACTTCGCCCCAAGCTTGCCGCCCAAGGCATGCCAAGGATGACGCCGACGCCGCTGCCCGCTGGCATGACGTAGGCGCCGATGTCGGCGGTGCCGGGCGCCGAGGCGTAGTGGCACCTCGAAGGTGGTAGCCCGCATGTCGAGGTGGTGCCGGTGCCGCTGGTGATCAGCACACGCACCGGCCGAGTCCGAGGCCCGCCGTGGGTCACCACGCGGGGTCGATGTAGTTGTGCGTTGCTCCCGAAGTCGACGATGATGTTGACGCCAGGCTCGAGATCATACCGACGAGGTATGGAGAATGAGCACCACGCACTGTGGAGTTGGGGTCCCCCGGCGAGGACCTTCAGTCGGCCGGGTCCTCTTGACGCCCGCCGCGAGACGCTCGCCGAGTCGCTTTGGTGTAGTCGCGGAGGACCGCGGATGTTGAAGAGGTGCTTGCACTTGTGACCGCGTAAACGCGCTCGGGCCACGCTTGAAGCGTCCCGCCTTTGCGCCGCCCCATCATCTCCTCCGGTGTCACCGCTTGAACGGTCGAGACGGCAAGCCGATGTCGCCGACGGAGGGGGCGCCCGGGGCGCCAAGAGTGACGCAGGGCGGGCGCCCCGCCCTTCACCCGTGATGGCTTGCCGGTGTTGTAGAGGATGGCGAGGCGCCGCCAGACGCCCGGGTGAGAGACATGGCAGCCTCCATGTCCTTGGGATCCTCGCATCTCGACGTCCGCCTTGAGCGGTTCGCCCAATCCGGCCGTAGATGTTCACCGCCGCTTGTCGCCGAGGTGGCCTCGCCTCGTGCCTACATGCGCCAGAACCGCCCGCGGTACCATCGACGGTGCTCGCCTTTACTCAGCGATGCCACCACCCAATGGATTCCGCCGCTCACCGGGTCGGCGCCGACATACCGGGCGAAACTTGCCTAATCCGCCACCGGTTTCCCCGATGCCTCTTGTACCATTGTTGTGCTCCCGTGAGATGATAGGAAGCATACTGCACTTGTTCTCGTTGTCGGGCGCATCTTGTCCCCGAAGAATTGCTCGCAATGCTGATCCATGGGAGAGGATCCTCCTTGCCATCATACGTGGGGAAGGACAGCTTGTGCAAGCGAGGAGCGAGACCTGGGAAGGTGTCCACCGGAGGGGGTGGGGCGCGCATGCGCCCTAGGGCGGCGCCCCGCCGGTTCGGGCTTCGCCCCTGTAGCCCTTCATCGCCTCCGCATCGTCTCATGGTGACTTGATCATCCTCGATTCTCGCTTGTCGCCACCGCTTCTTGATGAAGTCGCGGGCCGCCGCCTCCGCAAGCCTTCATGGCAAGATCAGCCTCCCCGGTTGTTGACGACGCTTGGTCGCCGCCGATCATTGCCCGAGAGGATAGCAACTTGTTCGGCGAGCGTGTCGATCCCGCCGTCCGACCGCGAACCGGTCTCCCAAGCTCTTCGCCAGCCTTCTTCGATTCGCTATCCATGGTGGGGGAGGATCGTGAGTGGTCTCGGATACCAGCCATCGAACCCAGCTAGATTGGGCCGGAACCGACACGAGATTGGGGATCGTTGAGAGGGGGAGGAGGAGGTGGTGGTGGCGACGGCAGCGAGGCCACGCCACGCCGGCGACAATGGGCGCTGGCTGGCTGGGGGCGGCGCGCGATAGGGAGAGGAGGGGGCGCGCGTGGGAGAGGAGGCCGAAGATTGGAATAACTTCTTTATTTGCTTGTTGCCCCGAAAGATTACTGCACTCTTACTTTTATAGCCCGACTAGTAGGACTTGTATCTCAAGCAATCTTTCTAAAGGTTTCCTTATAGATTGGAAAACCTTTTACAAGCATATCCTATTTATTTATTTCCTAATAAGGGTCTCCCCTTATAGATGAGATATCCCCTTACACACCAAAAACGCCTAAAGATAATCCTAGATATTTTCCTCCTTTATTCCCGAATTAATTGCCGAAGAATCCGCTGAAGGGAGGAGACGGCGGCGGGGGCGCGAGCCTGTGGGGGTGGGGCGCCCGGTTCGTGGGCCCGCGGACTGTCCTTCCGGGCCCTATTTCCTCGGTGAAATCTCATGTTTGGTTTTGGAAATTGATGACACACTTGTGGTACTAATTCTTTGGTCTAAGTGTGACTTATGAGATAGGATTAGATTAATGACATGGAGCATGATGATCATGGACATGGACGATGGTGATGGACATGGTGGATCGTCAAGCTCGATGATCGGCTTGAGAGGAACCCGGGAGATCAAGGCAAAGGTATTCTTGATAGGGTTTTCCTTTCGGTGATCAAGACACGATAGAGCGTGTGATCACATTATAGGATAGATGGCCGACTGTCAAGAGGGGATGCCGCGACAATCCTTTGGTGAAGTGCTTCTAGGTCCAATTGACTTGCATATTGCATTTAGGACATGAGAGCACTAACTGCTCTTGCCTAACCAATCGTGCATGCTAACATAAGTGATAACGTGTTCATCTTCGATGTGTTGGCAACTCATGGCAAGAGACGGCAAGGCTGAAGCAAAGGGCGACAACAACATGACGAACTCGGGCTTTTTGGGATGACCGGACGCATGGACCGGATCCACCGACCGGAAGTCGGTCCGGCCGCTGAGTCCGATCGGACTTCCGTCGAGCATGTTTTTCGGTTCATCCTGCCGAAAGGACCGACGCATGGACCGGATCCACCGACCGGAAGCACGATTTTCGACCGACGCCCGGTGGGTGCGTCCCGCGAGCATGTTTTTGGGTTTTTGCTCGACGATCGACCGGATGCGGTGACCGGATCCTCCTCGACCGGATGCACGAAGATGTTGTCAACCGTGGCCCGAGGGTGTTGTCCCGTCGACCGGACGCGATGAAATGGAGCGACCAGACCGACCCCTCACCGGTGAGTCCGGCCGGTCGCGGCCTCGGGCTCGGCTACTGATGCCCATTTCAAAGCCCAACGGCTCCATTTCGAGAGGAGCTCTATATATACTGGGATGGCCGGTTCATTGAGCTCCCTCTTGCACATTTGAACACCCTAACATACTTGTGAGCAAGTGAGACTCCCCTCCACTTATCTCTCCATCCATAACTCGAATTCTTGGTGGGATTGAGAGTGATAGAAGTGCATTGCATCGTCGGTTGCATTCTAGAGGCACTTCATCTTTGGAGAAGCCGCTGGATTTCGTTTCTCTTGGGAATTTGCTTGGTTCCCTAGCGGCTTGGAGCAAGAGGCGGTGTTGAGCTCGATTGGAGCTTGTTCGAGGCCACACCGGTGGATTTGTGAGGGGTCGTTCCTTACCCCGCGGGAGATTCACGAAAGGAGCACTAGTGGATTGCTCGTGGCTTGTTGGACCCTCTTTTGTGATCGATTTGCTTGAGCTCCCACCGGGGATTTGGCACCGGCCATTAAGCTTAGCAATCGTCAAGTGAATGTGTCGCCACAACGGGGACTAGCGTGCCGGCAAGCACGTGAACCTCGGTAAAATCATCGTGTCACTTGTTCTTGCTCGTCGGAGATTTCTTGTACACGGTGATTGGATACAACCTCTACTCGACAACGGTGGTATTGTATTCTAGCCTCTTTGCATTACCTTCACTAGTATATTTGTGTAGAATTGCTAGGTTGTTTAGTTGGTTAGTGTAGTTTAGCTCCTAGTGGTTGAATTAGCTAGAATTGCTTGATCACCTAGGAGTAAACTAGTGACATAGCCCTTGTGTGGTTTAGAGACAATAGAATTGAATTGTGGCTTGCTTAGCTAGATTGTAGCACCGCTTATTTAGTTTCGATATCTTATTGTCTAACCCGGTTGCTTAGTGTTGTTGCAAGAATTTTTAATAGGCTATTCACCCCACCCCCTCTAGCCATTAGGACCTTTCACCGGTCATGACACAGGGCGAGGGCGAGCTCAGCGCGGCGAGGCGGAGCCGCGACGGGACGGCCGGGCGTGGCTAGGGCGGGCAAGGCGCGGCGAGCCGCCGCCCAGGCCGGTTCATGGTCGGGCACAGCCAGCGGGACCCGGGCGGGCGAGGCCGCCACGAGCAGCAACAGTCGCCGGCCGACGGCAATCTTCACGGCCACTGCAATGACGACGAGTTTGTTAGAGGATGTTAAGTCGTAGGTCGCTCGCACAAATTGACCTTTCCTAATTTGTTGATCGAGTCCAAGCGTTACGTACTTATAAAGGTCAAAGTGCGTGTCAAACAGTAAGGTACGGCACTATGCTAACCTCTACATGCTTAAACAGTTGAATTTGATCCCAGTCGTCCTACATTTTTTTTACCAGTACGTCAAGGTCGTTACTACTAATGTTAGTTCTTTGTTATTTCCTCGAGGACGACAGATAATACGTTGGCCTGCATATGCTGCATTACATGCATCTTCGTGGTTCTCCGGTGATTCATTCATTGGTCAGATAATTAAGTGTGTGTATATACTCCTCCATGAACAAATCAATTCCTAGAATCCGTAACTTTATAAAAAAATTAGCAATATCTATGGTACAAAATGAACACATCATGAAAATATACTCTATGATATATCTAATGATACTAATTTGATATGATAGTTCTTGATAATTTTTCCTAGAATTGCGGTCAAAAAAGTTTGATTTAAGATAACTCTATAAATCTATATTTATTCAAGGAGAAAGGGAGTATTTCTCAAAAAAAAAGTGTATATAAATTATGCCTACCAAAGGTAGTCTAATTATTAGACACACTTAATTAAATAATGGTCAATTGGTAGTTTTAGGATATTTAATTAGTGATTTATTTTGAAACTCAGATACATATACAAACATAGATTGTACATGTATGTGCACTCATCAATTACATACCCATATGAATGGATATATATGTACATATATCCTTTCTTCTACGAACATTTGGTTGATAAAAAACGTCACCTGCCACTGAATGAAACAAAAATTTGGTTGTAAAGCATAGCATCCCATTCTGGTTTAGAGACTCCAAATCTGTTCAATCTCCCAAAGAACTTATAACGAACCGAAATGGCATTCTATTGGCAACCCGGAATTACATGAATTACATGAAAGAAGAATGTGTGTGACAGAAAGACTCCATGCTTCTTTGATGGAATTGTTAATGATGTATTAATATTAATTACAATTTCCGAATAACTAGCTACCTCTTTCAGAAAGAACCAATGAAATGAACAACATTCTTTGCGCAACTACATACGCATATGTACAGGTTAGTTATCAATAAATCGAATCGGAACCAGCTTATTGGTAATCAAAATAGATCCGTCATGCTTTTTTGAGAGCCGGCGGTCCAGATCGGACGACGGGCATGCCGCAGGCGCCGTCCACCACCGCCCCCGGCGGCCCCTGCTAGTTTACGGGTGGCCAGGAGCTTGCCAGTCGCCATTGTTGCCGCCCGACCCAGGTAGCATCTGCATGATCATCCCCAGCCAGCCGCCGTCTGCTGTCGCCGCTACCGCCGGCGCCTCAATCAGCAACGGCCTCGCCGCGACCATCAGGTTCAAGCACTGCATCAGTATGACGGCCACCAGCACCGCCCTCATCATCGCCGTCGATATCGTCATCGCCGCCTCCGCCATTTTATCGGATCAGTACGTCGATGCGATCACGTTTGTCTAGCGTATATACCACGCTGCTAACAGACTGCAGATGAGAGGAAGCTGTGTATACGTCTATGGTGGTGGGACGTACAATGCTCTTGGAATGGTTGTTGGAAGAAGAGAGACAAGGTGGTGGCCTTTATATAGCCTCATCACGCCGCCAAGAAAACTAGGACAGCGGACCGGGTCCCCGTCTATATTCTCAGCTGATTTAATCAACCGCAAGCACGTACTACTCGGTTTCCTGGGCTCGGTCCAGTTCTATTTCAGTTCACAAGGTTGAAAATCAACCGATCAAAGCCAAGTGTGCAACCTTAAAGACAACGATTTTGAAGTAGTATTTTTCGATGTGCCAAGTCGCATGTATATGTAATTATATGTAGAAATCCCCGGTCCTGGGCCTTCAGTAACAAATAAGTGACATTCTCGATCTGATTATATTTTAAATCATCTATATTGAACTATTGTTACAAGTTATTGTTTATGTTTGAGTCTGATTGTTCAAAAAATGGTTTTGGCTTGAGTTTTGTAAAATGTACACTTTTAATAAATATATATTTTGTAAAAAACATTATTCGAATTATGTTTTCTAAATATTACCCACCTTTAATTTGCCATAACAATTACAAAAAGTAACCTGTGTTTAAATATAAATCTAAATTATTATTGTAACCTGCCTCTGCCATTATAAAAAAAAAAATGTTATTATGTACTGTATGTTGTTTTGCGATTATATGAGCACATTGTCTTTGAGAGAAAGTAGGTGAATGAACATTTTTAGGTATAAACAAGAAAAGAACTAGTGATCAATGCTCTATTTGTTGGACCGATATAATGCGGATGATAGGTCGGTCTCATATTGTGCATACACATTGTTTGAGTCGTTGTCGTGTTGGGACGGGCGTGTTGTTTCAATGCGCCACCGATAATTCAATTCAATTGGGTCGAGTTCAACGATCGAGTAGTATACGCGTCGCCGCGGACCATTGATCGGTTCCTCGTCTACTCTCCGCATCAGCGCGCCCTGCATCGATCCCTGCATGGACGTGCATGCTACATCCGTGTTTGATCGTTTATCATATTATATTATTAAAAAATATTTAAATTATGAAATAAATTATTATTATTAAAGTATCTCTAACTATAAAATAAATCAGATCAAAATATATATAATATTTATAAAAAAATTGAATAATCTGACGCCGCGGTTGTTAAAGCTTTTTGCTGTTGTTCTGCACACTTCGGTCGGTTTCAATTTCAATGAGTCACCGCGCGGGCTGCATGCGGAGGCGGTTGATCAAATTCAGGAGACGCTGCTCTGCCTCTGACGACGACCGTTTAATTTCTTCACGCCGGCCAGAAAACTGACGAGAAGGCGCGTGGTCGGTCAGCCGGAACTCGGAGTTTCTACGGCAACAAGTGTTTTTAGAGCACTCACAGTGCAGAATCTATTCATGTAGTCTTAATGTTAAAGACTCTACCATAAGAAACCATAGTCCCCAATGCAAATTTGTAATAGTAGTTTCCATAGATAAAAAACATTTATTACTCAACACAACAGAAGATGATTAGCTGTGTCATGTTGGCATGTGATCCACCCTACACCTCTCAACAATATCACTAGCGCACACGGGGTAGTAAAATTTAACCGACTTCTCTGGTTCAGGCATTCTACCAAATAGGTGGTGTGCACCGGGCTTGTGCACTGTTTGAAACATTTTAAAATAATGTATAAAAGGAAAGGACGCGGAAGGATGTAGAGCTGCAGTCCATAAAAATCCCGTGTGCACCAGAAACTCTAGCAGCGCGCGTGCGCCGTATAAGGTTTGGAGTGTGCACCACCACCCACATCTCTTGAACGCCATGGAAGGGTCTGCAGCACACCGGCATCGACGAAAACCCCATGGAAGGGGATCACCTGCTGCAGCAGCTCAATGCAATCCCATAAAAAAATAGAAATACAAATACAATCATGAAGTAGAAGCCAAAACACACACGACCATGGAGACATGCAGCATCCCCTTCAAAACACAAACGAACAGCGACGAGCTCCACGAGTGGCGCTGCATGAGTTAAAAGGACGCCATCTCCATGGCCGCCCCCCTGCAGCCAGACCGGCCAGGCCGGCAGCCTACGCGCGAGCCTGCAAGCCATGGCGGGATCTGTACCCCGCGCAGGAACGCGACCTCGTTGGCGCTACGGTGCATGGGGACGGAGCCCTGGGCGCGAGCAGGCATGGACTAGGTTCCGCAGTCCGCACGAGCTGCGACGGGCTGCCGCACGAGCCATGGAGAAGCCTGCTCGCGCGCAGTTGAGGAATCACGACGGCGGCGGGTGTGGATGGCGCGGGCGCACAGGATCTATCGACTCGACGCTGACCTCGCCCATCGCGAGTCTAGCAGAGTCTTGCGGCCTCGAAGCAACCGAAGACTAGACGTCTTGCGTCTACGTTTTCTTCCCTCTTTCCTCAATAAATGACCCGCCACATCAACTACGTGACAGTGTAATTAATATGTATGGACTCTATGATAGAGTCAAGATGAATGCCCTACTACGGCAACGAGTGTTTTTTTCTACGGCAACAAGTTGGGCGAGTGAGTCCTGATAGGTAAATTTTCTATATATATTATATAATTGATTGACATTATAGCTGTAACGACATAGATATTTATTTATCATTGTTTTCATTCATGAGGTTTAATTACGAGTTTACTAATTGGATTTCACAGAAGCTCCACATGACAATATAAATATTCCCTCGTTGTAATTAAATTATATTTTTTACTTTAGCTTACTTATTTACGAGTTTAGTAAGTTTTCAGAAAAATGATATTGAAATCTACGAGGAGTTCAGATAAATGGCCGTTAAAACATATTTACATAGAATTTAACAAAAACTAATTTGGTACGGTGTTCTATATATATGTTGGTGTGTTTTTCCTATATATGGAGACTCGATAGAAATTTAACTTAAGAAATAATCAAATTAAAATATAATATTTACTTTTATTAAATTCTCTATAAATATGTTTTAACTACTTATAATAAAGTCACAAGATTAAATAAAAAAATAGTCGAGTTGATATTTTGTTGTGCTATAAAATCAAATAGATGTAGAGGTATCTTGTCAAAAAAAAATAGATGTAGAGGTATTAACATACATCTATTGTGCATAGGGCCAATGCCCCTGCCCCTGGTGTATAAGCACGGAAGACGTTGGGATATACACGCACCCTTGCAAGGCATTTCAACGTCGATCGCTTCGCCATTGCTATATATAGCCTGCCAACGATCGAGAGAATACGATTTCATCGTCTCAACAATCGAGAATATGATTCCGATCGATCCGTCGTGTACGTGTGTCGGGAGGGCTCCGGCCCCGCGCGAGGGAATACTGTACGTTGTTAGCACAAAACTGCTTTATTACATGCTGTCAGTCCTTTAGAGTGAGTAGTCGGCTACAGTCCACAGGACCTGAAAGGAAGCACATATATAGTCAACCTGAGCACTCAGGTTGTATCTTTTCCGATAAAGGCAAAATCACATCTTGATCCGCACGAGCAGTTCTCATCCATCTTCGGGTCCCGACATTGCTAATGCGCTTTTTTGGACGCAGCATGTCATGAACCGGTTGGATTCCGGCATGACACGTGGCTGCCGGCGGCGTTGCGGGCGGTGGCAGCAGGCTGGGGAAGGTGATCTGCGGCGTGATGACGTAGATGACGCAGGCTGATGAAGAACGACGAGGTAGAAGACGCGGCGAAGATGACGAACAGCTGCACCGGGCGGCGATGGGGGCGGGCGGCGGCGCGGCGCTGGCAGCGGCGGCGCGGGCAGCAGGGTGCCCGGGGCGCGCGTGACGTCGGGGGCAGGCGGCGGCGGCGTTGATGGTGGCGGCGCACGTGCGCTAGGGTTAGGGGAGAGAGAGAGCTGGAGAGACAAGAGTTGTTTGGGTGTTACCCGTTTAATTTTTTTTTGATTATAAGATCCAACCGACATACGCCCTTTGTATTTATAGTCCGAGGGAGACTTGCACGCTAAAAAATATCTAGGAGGTTTCCTTATAGATTGGAATACCTCTTGAGCTCTTGACAAAGCAACTTATTTCTTTCCTAAATATTTATTCCCTAATATTTATTTTTAGAAAAGATTGGATGATGACGGTGACATGCAGCGGCGGCGGCGGCCGGCCCTAGGGCGGCTCCCCCTGCTTGCGCGGACGGTTGCCCCATGGGCCTCCGTTTTGGGTCATGACATCTCTCCCCTTTTCGAACAGCGCCCTCGCTACCGTGGTTTTGCACGGCCGACGTTTTTGATGGGGTGATCGAAGTAGCATGGTCCAAAGATTGTTGCATCCACGTGTAGAAGGGGAATGAGCTGGACGAAGATGAGGTTGGTAACCTTTAATCTGATGGGTGGAAGTCCGCAGCTCTCCTGTCCCATGAGATTGTCGAAGATGCCGGTGAGGTGGTGATTGTTGTCGTCGAAGAAGAAGACTGTCACCGATGGAAAGAAGCTATGTGGTGGCTCCTCCAACAGCCAACTGCTTGTCATGAAGATTGGCACGAATGGCGAAGTCGTCGGAAGGTGGACGCCAATCACTACAGTGTTGTGCAAACTGGTGCTCCCGCCGGAGCTTGTTGGTTCCGCCTATGTAGGGTAGCTCGTGATCCGCTTGATGTAGCAAGTTGAGGTGGAACGAGCCTCGGGATTGTGACGGGTCGACGAGGTAGGGGGTTGAAGTTGGTGGCATGTACCTCTTGTCGTCGTCGGGTGAAGCTCACAAGTCGAGGCTTGCCAAGATGGAAGCGTTGAACTCTTGGGCGAGGTGGATCGCCGTGCTCCCTGTGTAGGGCGTCTCAGTGCATTGCGTCCCACGGCTTGTTGGCGTAGTCGTCATCGGGCGTAGATGTCATTGAGGAACATGGGAGCCAACTGGTTTGGCTCTAGAGTCGTCCCGGCTGCCATAGCCGAGTAGTCGACGGCGCGATGGTTGTTGGTGTTGCCGTTGATGGGTGACCCAAAACCGCGAGTGAGGCACCATGGTACGGTGTCTCCGTTCTCCCGTGGCGCCCGTCTTGGTGATGCGAGAGGAGCCAAAGAAAGAGGAGTGTCGTTCTCATCGGTTGGGCAAAGAAGTACCGATCTTCCGGGCGTGGTGGCGATGGTGTCGCCTTTCTTTGGATCCGGAGCTTGCACGATGGTGTTCTCCACCATTGTTGATATCGGGAGGATGTCCAAAGAGGTGTAGCGTATTGTTGTCGTTATATGTCGGCGATCGAACGACCGTCGCGTCGGTGACGCCCGGGAAGCGCGTCGGTGTTCTCATCTCGTAGCAAAATACCCATGGGGAACGTCCCGGTTGGCGGTGTTGACGTTGACACCGCAGTGGGGGCAGTGATGTAGGAGCTGGTGTCGTGGTTCGAGAGAGACGGTAGTGGCGCCCTTTGGAGGGGCGTCATCACCGTTGGCGCCGCCCTTTGGCGCACCGGCGTATCCCCGACGACGTTGGCATAGGTGTCCCGGATGTCATCCTTGATGTTCGTGAAGCCGGTGTTGAAGTCGTTGTCCTTGGAGTCGATGTTGTCGGTGGTCGCATGGTGATGACGAGGATGTCGGGGGTGACGCCATTGGCGCCAATGGGAGGGTCGTCATCTACGCCGGGCGTCCTTGAGGACGTCGTTGGCGATCATGACGCCCATGGTAGCGTCGTCGTCGTCGATGTTGTTGGCGCCGGGGAGGTGCGAGTTGTACCCTCTTTTGGCGGCGCCCATGTGGGCGACGCGTTGTTGTCATCGATGGTAGGCATGGCGATGTCGAGGACGTCGTTGTCGATGGTGGCGCCCTTGGGAGGGGCGTCGTTGCCGTTGATGTCCTTGGTGCCGGTGTCGTCCAGGATGTCGATGCCCCGACGTCGATGTCGATGCTAGCGACGCCGATGTCGGCGCCGTGGCGTCGCCTTGTCACCCATAGTGACGTTGATGTTCCCGATGTTCCCGATGTCGAGATGACATTGTTGGTGTTGTCGAACTTATCCGGACCATTGCCGGAGTCTCACGGCGTTGGCCTAGTTGGGAAGGCTTTTCATCGAACACCGGGTGGGCGTCGGTGGTGGCCTCTGTTACGACCTGATCCGGACCCACGATAGGAGGGGCATCCTCGGGGTAGGCGTACTCGTTGATTGTAGCATCATCGATCTTGGAGGGTGGCGTGACGGTTTTGTGGGAGCGGCGTCGCCGTCGGTGGCGCCCATGGCGGCGTCGTCGGCCGAGATGACGTCGGAGGCGCCAGCGTCACGTCGGGCGGCTTGGCGCGTGCTACGGTGTTGTTGCTGGCGTGGCCACTAGTTCGTCGTGGATGTGGAGGACGGTGTTGTCGTCCGTTGCGGCGGCGCCCAAGCTTGCATCGTCCTTGGTGGTCGTCGTAGCAGGCTGGTCGAGCTTCTCTAGGAGGGCGGTGAAGTTGGCTTGGATTTCCCTCACGAAATCGGCACACACTCGCGGATCCCCCGTCTGAGCTCAGCGATCTTGTGGCTGTCCATCGGATCTTGGCGTTGGTGGTGGTCGGAAGCCGTCGGTGGTGGGGAATCGTCCCGGTCTCCGGATACCACCCGTCATGAACCCCGGTTGGATTCGGCATGACACGTGGGTGCGGTGGCGTTGGGGCGGCGGGCGAGGTGGGGAAGGCGATCGGCGGCGTGATGGCGTAGATGACGCAGGTGATGAAGAACGGCCGAGGTAGAAGACGGCGAAGATGACGAACAGCTGCACGGCGGCGATCGGAGACGGGCGGCGGCGCGGCGAGCTACGTGGGCGCCGGCGCGGCGCCGGGCGCCGGGGGCGCGTCGTCGGGGCAAGCGGCGGCGGCGTTGATGGTGGCGGCGCACATGCGCTAGGGTTAGGGAGAGAGAGAGAGGCTGGAGAGACAAGAGCTGTTTACCTCTTTAATTTTTTTCTTGATTAAGATCCAACTAATTACACGCCCTTGTATTTTATAGTCCGAGGGAGACTTGCACACTAAGAAATATCTAGGAGGTTTCCTTATAGATTGGAATACCTCTTGACAAAGCAACCTATTTCTTTCCTAGATATTTATTCCCTAATATTTATTTTTAGAAAAGATTGAATGATGACGGTGACATGCAGCAACGGGGCGGCGGCGGCGCCCTAGGGCGGCCCCCAGCTCGCGGGACGGTTGCCCCATGGGCCTCCGTTTTGGGTCATGACACAGCAATTGTTTGCACGTATGTGAGGGAATCTTTTTTTTAAAAAAAAATATAAACATAAAGAAACCTCCGAATTCTATCAAGTGGCTGTAGGGTGATATCTATAAGCCTGTTTTGATCCTATGAATTGAACCTTTTTTTAGTAACATCCTACGAAACTGAAGCTAATAATATCTAGAAAGCGCTTCACATACTTATTTACGAGTTTAGTAAGTTTTCAGAAAAATGATATTGAAATCTACGAGGAGTTCAGATAAATGGCCAGTTAAAACATATTTACATAGAATTTAACAAAAACTAATTTGGTACGGTGTTCTATATATATGTTGGTGTGTTTTTCCTATATATAGAGAGACTCGGTAGAAATTTAACTTAGGAAAAAAAATCAAATTAAAATATAATATTTACTTTTGTTAAATTCTCTATAAATATGTTTTAACTACTTATAATAAAGTCACAAGATTCAATAAAAAAAATAGTCGAATTGATATTTTGTTGCGCTATAAAATCAAATAGATGTAGAGGTATTAACAACAATCTATTGTGCATAGGGGCAAATGCCCCTGCCCCTGGTGTACGAGCAGTACGCGTGCATCCCGCCTCCAAAAAAAGAGGAATTAGGGAAGTTATCTATTTTTAAGCACTCTAGCACATTAAGTAGCCTCCAACATTGTTTTGCTAGAAGTGCTTGGTTAAATAATTCTATATGTAGCTTGTGTTTCGACACCGTGCAATCCTAAGTGCCCGCCATAGTTCAAGTTACGTGATCATATCAATACACGTGATATAATAATATTTATTGTATTAATTAATCTCATATCGGATCTTTATTAGTACGTCTTGGACTACTTTCATGGCTCCTCTCTTTTTCAAATGTTTGTTGAAACTTCCAATAAGAAAATAAGCTCAGATTAGGACTAAAATGACTATTCCATCAAGTCGCAAAAAAACTGACTATTCTGTCATGCAACTTATTTCACTTGATGTAGCAGCACTGAACTACTTGATTATTTAACATTCGACAAACTTCGTACTGCCTTATACACCAGGGGCAGCAGGGGCATTGACCCCGCGTCGATTCCGGCTAGATTGGGCTGGAATTGACACGTGTGAATTGGGGAATTGGGAGGAGAGGAGGAGGATGGGGATGGCGGCGTCGGCGGTGGCGGGGGGCGGCGGCGGCCGCCGCCGGCCCCGGAGGCACGGTGACGGCGGGGCGGGGGCGCGGGCGCGAGCGTGGAGGTGGCGGCGGCTGGCTCGAGCTGAAGGCAAAGATATATTTTTATTTTCTTGCTTGTCCCCTAGAGATTACATGCCTCTTGCTTATATAGCCCGACTAGTGGGACTTATAATCTAAGCAATCTCTATAAGGTTTCCTTATACGACTGGAATACCTTTTACAAGCAATTCCTATTTTATTATTTTCTAATAAGGGTCTCCCTTATAGATGAGATAGCCCCTTGCACACCAAAAATTACCTAAGATAATCCTAACTTGAAGGCGAAGCAAACTCGGAGTCGTGCGGGAGAGGGGAAAGTGGCGGCGGCGGGGCCGGCCTCCCCTGCGCGCGGCGCGGGCCCCTCCCGGGTCGGCGGCCGTCGCGTTGGCCCAATTAGCCACTCTCGGGGGCTGGCCCAGTGCGGATCATGACATTTCCCTACCGTTCGACGGGCGGCGCGTCCCACGTGCCGCCCAACCCACCGTGTGGTGGCGAAAGGCACGTCGTCCGGGAGAAGCGACAATTCCAGGCCCGGCAGAGGAATAGAGGGCCGCACTTGTCGTTGTCCTCGTTGCAGATGCTGGAGTCCTTGTCGGAGAAGGAGAAGTCGAGGTGGAAACCGCCGAAGTAGACGCTGAACTTGAAGCTCAACGGGGGTTGCACGAAGGAACGTTCCGTGCATGCACGACGCATGACGGAGGCGGGGGTGGCCGACAGCTCGAGCATCCGGCGAGTCGGGGTGGAGACGGTAGGTGTAAGTCGCCGACCGTCACCTTTGCATGGAGTTGCTGCAGTAGACGTGTCGAAGCGACGTAGGCGGCGACGAGGTGAAGTCGAGGCGGCAGCCGTAGATGAAAGGTCCTAATGGCTAGAGGGGGGGGGGTGAATAGCCTATTAAAAATTCTACAAACAACACTAAGCAAGGCGGTTAGTAAATAAGACGGCGTAGCGAATAAGCAAATGCTTCAAACTAATTACGCAAGCCTCCTAGCAATTCTAGCAATTCTAATGTCTCTAATCACAAGCAATGGCTAGGTTGCTAAGTTACTCCTAGGTGGACAAGATACACTAACTAATTCTACCACTAGGAGCTAACAAGGCTAAGCTAACTAAACAAGCTACACAACACTAAGCACCCTAACAAGATATACTACGAAAGTAATGCAAGAGGTGCTAGAATACAATACCACCGGTGTAGTGTCGAGGTTGTAGCCAATCACCGTGATCACCAAGAAATCTCCAACGAGCAAGAACAAGTGACACGATGATTTTTACCGAGGTTCACGTGCTTGCTTAGGCACGCTAAGTCCTCGTTGTGGCGACACACTCACTTGGCGTGTGCTAAGCAATGGCGGTGCCAAAACCCCTATGGGCGCTCAAGCAAAAGCGATCACAAGAGAGGGTCCAACAAGCCACGAGCAATCCACTAGTGCTCCTTTCGCGAATCTCCCCGGGGTAAGGAACGACCCCTCACAATCACCACCGGTGTGGCCTCAAACAAGCTCCATTTGAGCTCAACACCGCCTCTTGCTCCAAGCCGCTAGGGAACCGGGCAAATTCCCAAGAGAAACAAGAATCCCGCGGCTTCTCCAAGGATGAAGTGCTCTAGATGCAACCAAGCAATGCAATGCACTTCTATCACTCTCAATCTCACCAAGAATTCGAGTTATGGATGGAGAGATGAGTGGAGAGGAGTATCAAATGCTCACTAGCAAGTTGGAAGCTTCAAATGTGCAAGAGAGAACCCAAAGAACCAGCCAACCAAGTATATATAGGGCTCCTCTCGAAATAGAACCGTTGCTCCAAAAAATTTGCTCTCTGGGGGGTGACCGGACGCATCGACCGGAACCACCCGGTAGTCCGTCGCGAGTCCGGTCAACGCTTCCGGTCACTACCGACAAGGGTTGGGCCCACGGTGGCACCCTTCCTTCGTGCGTCCGATCGGCGGATCCGGTCGACACCGGAAGCATCCGGTCGGTCACCGTCACGCGTCCGGCAAAAAACCCCCGCTGCGGGGGCTCTACGCGAGCGCCTTGCGACCGGGCCTTCCGGTGAGTGCATCCGGTCGCACCGGCGTGCGTCCGGCCGCCCTGGACGATTGCTTCTCCATCTTCTTCTTTGCTTTTTGCTTCAAACTTGTTTCGCCTCTTGCCGTAGGTTGCCAACACGTCCAAGATGACCACGTTATCACCAATGTTAGCACGTCGAGATGTTAGGCAAGATCGAAGTTAGTGCTCTCATGTCCTAAATGCAATATGCAAGTCAATTGGACCTAGAAGTACTTCACCAAAGGATTGTCGCGGCATCTGTAAGGTCCTAGATGGCTAGAGGGGGGTGAATAGCCTATAAAAATTTCTACAAGCTCAACTAAACAAACCGATTAGTATAAAACACGGCGTAAAGCGGTTTGCACTAGCTCTAATGGTCAAGCAAGCCTTCTAGTGACAAGACTAAATATTTCTATGATCTCTAGTCCACACAAGGTCTACGTCACTACTCTAGCTAATGAACAATCCTATATGATCCTTATGCTAGCAAGAACAACTACACAAGGCAAAGCTAGCGCTCAACTCAAAGTAAACTAGGAAAGTAATGCAAGAGTGAAAAGCTTGTTATACCGCCTTATAGAGGATGTCAACCAATCACCGGGATGAAGATGAACAATCAATCACTCGAAGGTGATGATCCACACACGAAGACAATGAACAAGTTGATTTGTTCACCCGGAGTTCGCTTGTACACCGACAACTACTCTCCGGTTGTGCCGACCAACACAAGGATGGTGTTTGAGCTAGGCGGTGCCCTTGCTAGCCTCAACACACCACTCAACAAGTGTGGTACCCAAAGCACGAGCAATGTATTCCTTGCACTTTGTCTTCCCGACGAGGAGTGCGTAATCCTCTCACAAATCAACCGGAGGTGGCCAAGAAACAATCACCTCTTCTTGCCAACGCCTCCACCACTTCACCAAGCCGGCTAGGAGCGGTGCCTCCAAGAGTAACGGGAAATCCACCGTCACAACACGATCCCCAAGTGCCTCTAGATGCAAGAACTCGATGCAATGCACTTGGATCACTCTTCTCTCAAGAATGAAGCTCAAATCAAGAATGAGAGAGGAGGGAGGCTTGCTTGCTTGCTCAAAGATGTTAGGAATGATTCAAATGACCAAGAGAGAGAGCAAGAGGCAGCCAAGGGGGGGTATATATAGGCCACACCACGAAATGTGGTGGAAAGGGTGGAAACCACGCTTTACAGCCCGGCCGGGCCTTAGCGACCGGACTCACCCGATTGAGTCCGGTCGGTGGGTCCGATCACCCGGCTAAGCGAACCGACCAGGCCGACCCCCTGCCTCCGTCGCGTCGGTCGCGCATCCGATAGATGCGTCCGGTCAGCACCCGGATGCTTCCGATCGGTCGCGTCCGGTCACCGTCGGCGCCGAGCCTGAAAACATGCTCGCGAGGCGCACCCACGGAGCGTCGGTCAAATGCGTCGCGTCGGTTGCGCTTCCGGTCGGTGCGTCGGTCACGCCAGAGCTGCGAAAATCCGTCGTTTCGTCGTCGTTCCTTCGCCTTTGCTCCAAACCGACTTCCGACACTTGTTTCTTGTTGCCGACACGTCGAAGAACACCTCGACACCATGTGTTAGCATTTTGAAACCATTTCCGACAAGGACGGAGTTAGCACTTTAGGTTAGAATGCATGCATATGAGACTCGAACCTAAAGGCACGTGAGGATCGATATGTACGAAAGTTTTCCCTCTTTATAGTATGGCTTATCGATCCTATAATCACCCACACCCTCTATGGTGTCTTGGGTGTGAAATCAAAAGCCCTATGGTTATATCTTTGCCTTGGGGTCAATTGATCTCCGAAACTCCACCGAGATGGTTGCTTGATCATCTTTTGGATCACCTCGATCCCTCAACCATGATCACCATGCACCAACTCCGGCATGACCAATCTCCAATCTAATCAAACACTTAGCATCGAGAGATTAGTCCTTAGGTGTCACTAATTAGCCAAAACCAAACTAGAGATCTTCAGCATCCCCTCTTGATAGTCGGCTATCTATCCTATAATGTGATCACACGCTCTATCGTGTCTTGATCACCGAAAAGGAAAAACCCTATCAAGTATACCTTTGCCTTGATCTCCGGGTTTCTCTCAAGCCGATCACCGAGCTTGACGATCCATCAAGTCCACCGACATTGTCCATGTTCATGATCATCATGCTCCTTGTCATCCACCTAATCCTTTCTTAAGTCACACACTTAGAGCAAAGGATTAGTCCACAAGTGTGTCATCAATTTCCAAAACCAAACATGAGATTTCAGTAGAGGAGATCGGCGGGGTGTCTTGACGAGGGGTCCCAGCTTGCCTCTCCTTTGTCCACGGGCGCCAACCGTGATGTTGTCGACGCGGAAGAAGACGTCGCCGTTGTTGTCGAAGAGGAGGACGGTGGCACCCTCGATCCGCTCGTCGGGCGCGCGAGAAAGAAGGACGCTTGCCGGAACGCCCGATCCTCCTCCCGGGGGCGATTGGGAGGTGGAAGCCCACCGCTACGCCGTGCAGTGGAACGTTCTCCCCCAGCAGGGAGTCCTGGAGAAGCTCTGAAGTAGCGGGGATGTAGTAGCGGTGAAAGTACCTCACGATGCCGTAGCGGAGACTCCATTCTGGCTCAGTTGATCCAAGCTCGATGGCGCTGGAGATGATCCCGAGCTCCTTGTTGGTAGTTGTGCCCAATTGCAGCTCGGTGATCATGTCGCTTCTTTGTCGACCCTTCGATGTCTTCCATGGCAACGGCAAGGCGTTCTTTCCCGGCATGCGGTCACACAGGGGCAGCCGCTATGTCGCCGTCGAGGCCACACCGGGTGTTCGCGGTCGGGCTGTCAGCGGCGCGGTGTCGGCATCCTTGTTGGCGTCGTCGGCTCATCGTCATTGTAGCGGCAGCAAGGTCGATGGCCTCCTCCAGCGAACGAGGCTCGAACCATTCGGCGTGTTGTGAAGCGTCTCCCGTGAGGCCTTCCACGAAGAGTCGACACGGTGGTGCTGTCCCTCGAGTTCCATGCGTGGTGCATAGTTCTCGGCGTCGATGTAGTCGTTCGGCTTGCCTCCACGGGAAGGCGGCGGCGTATGCCCCCAAGTGTCGAGGTAGGTGGGCGGTCCGAAGTGATGGCGTGGCGGTGAGTGAACTCGTCCCACTTGATCGGAGAATTCGTCTTGGACGGATCCATGAACCGGACTGCACAATACCAACGAGGTGGAAAGCGGCGTAACTCATGTAGTCGGTGGGGCGATCTCAAGTTAAGCCGGAAGAAGAGTTCCGACTGCGAAGCCGAGAGGTGCGGGTCGTCGGTGCCGTCGTACTCTTCTGGACTTGCGGACATGTGATGTAGCGAGGGGATGTGATGCCTTTGTGGGTGGCACCACGGGCCTGAAGTGCTGCGGGTGGGCGCGATCGGGGGCGCCGCGGTTGACACCGTCTCGCCGTGGTGTCCTGCGACCGCTGCGGTGTCGGTGGAGAGGAGGGGGCGGCCGGTGCTGCGGGTGTCGTTGAGGGTGACGTCGATGGCGGCTGGGCGTCACCGACAACGCCATCATCTTCCTCCACTGGAGGATAGCGGGTCGGAGCCGCCAACGGGATCCGCGGTAGGGAGGCGGCGGCCGGGCGGGGAGGCGGCCGGCCCTATGCCCCGCCGGCGGCGGCGGCCCGGGGCGTCCTCCGTGGTCGTCGTGCGTGCGAGGATCCTCGGCGTGATGTAGACATACTCCATCCGGCGTGGCGAAGTCTCGATGTCGTCGGCGCACGGAGATCCGGCGGATTGTCGTCGAGGCGCCTTGCCTTCACGCGTTGAACTCCTTCATCTCGGAAGCCATGGGTGGTGGGAATCGTCCCGGTCTCCGGATACCGGTTGTCGATTCCGGCGGATTGGGCGGAATTGACACTTGAATTGGGGAATGGGAGGAGAGGAGGAGGATGGGGATGGCGGCGTCGGGCGGTGGCGGGGGGCGGCGGCGCCGCCAGCCGGGAGGCGCGGCGGCGGCGGGGGGCGGCGGCGGCGGCGCGGCGTGGAGGTGGCGGCGGCGGCTGCGTGTAACACCCCTGGTGTTACTTTCACTAAAACTTGACATGTCATCATGATTATTGCAAAGCATGCATGTTTAGCCCACCATGTCTTGCATTGAACTGAAATAAGTTTATTTTATGATTGGTTTTGTCGTCGGTCGAAAAGACGCGAGAGGAATCGGATTAGGAAACTATTCCCCTTGTCGGAAACCCTAATTTCTAAACCCTAGTTTGTCCCTCTTTCTTTTATTCAAAATCTATCAAGAATTTTGGGTATGGTTATTAAAGCAAAAGGTAGAGTTTTCAATTTTGAACAAAGTTGGTATTTTGAGTTTTCAAAGTTTAGTTCAAAATTTTAAAGTAATTTTGAATTTCATCAAAACTCTAATTGCCCCCTTTTCAATATTTCAAAATCTAAGCAAAATTTGAGAAAAATTTCAAAAGCTAGTTTGTAGATCTTGTTGAGAGGAACAAAAGTCATGTACAAAGTTTTTCAAGTTCTTACATGATTTTAAAAGTAATTTTGAATTCAAATTTCAAAATTTTGAGCTGCATTTCAAAAGTCATATTTCTAGGCTGAATTTGAAAATGCTCCAATTGTGAAAATTGTAGATCTTGAAAAATTAAGGCAAGTTACTTTTGGGAAATTTTTTGAGTTCAGTTCAAAATTTGGGAGTAATTTGAAAAATTCGAAGTTAGGGTTTCTCATTTCTGATAACCCGACCATTCCCTCCACATACCGTCGGCGCCAACGTTCGCGCCGCCGTCCACCGTCGTTTCTTCTCGAATCCGGCCACCTGGAGGTGTTCGCGACCTCTCCGGCTACCTCCGTCCCCCCCTTGCCTATAAATAGGCCGGCGTCGTCGTCGTTTTCCTCTTTTTCGAAAAACGCCGCCGGGACCGCTTCCCCTCCGCCCGTCGTGCGCCGCCGTCGCTTCGCCGTTTGCCAAAACCGCTTGCCGGTGCTCCGCGCAACTTCCTAACCTCCCTCTGGAACCCGGCGCAACTCATCTCGCCCGTCGGAATCGCCCGCGCCACCTCATCTTCCTCGGCCGGTCGGAGCCCATACGTTCGACCTCGCCGTGCGTCGACGGCGTGCTCCGGTGAGCTTTTACTCGCCCTTCTTCGGCGTTTTCTCTCCCTCTCGATGATCTAGTCGTGAGCGGCTCGTCGGTTTTTTTTCCTGTGATCCCGACCAGCCGAACGTCGTCGTTATCGCCCGCTCGCCCGCCGACCCACCTCCCGCTTAGCCCCGTCGCAACCGAGCCCCGTTCGGCACCGCGGTGAGCTCCGAACCACCCTCGTGTCTTTAGTTTTCATTTCGACCATCGCCCGGCGCCGGAACGCGGCTGCGCGCCAGCGGTGAGCACGCGCCGCGTCGCCGCCCGGTGAGCACACGCGCGTGACACGTGAAACGATGTCGGGCCGTTTTCTTTGTAGCTTTTGGGGCCTACCCAACATCAGCTTGTTCACCAAAGCCGCCCGCCACTTTTCCCTTGGGCGATCCTTTACTGTTCATCGTGGGCCATGAACAGTGATGGGTCACGCCGCGATAACAGGCCAATTTCAGCCCGAGCCCTTTTTCATTTATAAAATGATTTATTCAATTTCATTTATTTGAATAGTGTTTGATTTTCCAAATTTTGTATAAATTCAAATACTAGCTCAAAAATTCTGAAAATTTTTTTGTGTAGCCTTCCCATGGGTATGTCTATCCATGAAAAATATGAAACTTGAATTTTGAATACTTTTGACATGATTTAAAAATACAAAATTTAATTGAAAAATGCATCTTCCTTGATTTTTAATAATTATATTATTTATCCAAAAATCATGAAAATTATTTTGGTACTGTTTTATGACATGATCTATCTGTACAAAAATTTTAAGCTTGTTTTGAGAAAATTAAAATATTTATTATTTCATGCCCTATTATTTTATGTGTAAAACAAATGGTTTAATGTTTTCTAACTTAGGGTTTTGGGTAGATTTTGGGTTGTTTTGTGAACCCTAAACCACACCACTGTTAGATGGTCCTTGAGATCTCCTTAGGCAATGGTGATGATATCTCGTAGAGTAGTTCAACAAGTTGGTTTTGTTGGATTGCAACTTTATCGTGAAGGAAAGTTGTACTCAAATGTTTATCGTTTCATGCACTCTCGCGCATCATGTTTATATGCATGGCATCATGTTAAGCATGTATTATTATTTCGTATAGTGAACGAGGGTGATCGAGTTGTTGATCAAGCGAAGAAGGCTATCTCGTTGACCCGAGTTCCGAGTATTGTGATCCATCGTCCGAGTCGGTATTTCGAATCAAGGCAAGCCCCTGTTCATTTAAACCTTCCTTGTGTTTTTACAAAGCTTTATATCACCTTTGCTTTATACACCGCATTAGGTGATAGGAGTTGTGTGATAACCTAATTGATGCATTATCCATCTCAAACTGTTTCAAAAAGTAACCCGGTCGTATGCGCCGAGAGAAGATGGCTAGAGTTAATCAAGGACTCGACATAGAAGTGCATTACCATCCCGGAAAGGCAAATGTTGTTGCCGATGCACTCGGTCGGAATCCTCGGTGTAATTATCTTATGGCTAGCATAAGGGATAGAACTCTATGTCGAACTGGAGAAACAATATAGGAATTGTTGAGCATGGTATGGTAACCAATGCTACCATGGAACGAGGGTGCATGAAACGATAAAGTAAAGCCCCGGTTCATTTAAACGTTCCTTGTGTTTTTACAAAGCTTTATATCACCTTTGCTTTATACACTGCATTAGGTGATAGGAGTTGTGTGATAACCTAATTGGTGCATTACCATTCCTTGGTTATTTCAATATCTACCTTGATAACCCGTTTTGATAAAAATGCTTAGAGATGCTTAGCCTTGCTAATTTAGTTAGACTTTTGAGTCAAAATGTGACAAGTCTCTTATGATAGCCCGAGTGGGCATTTGATGAACAAGGATGTTATATGATGAAACCATACTGGGTTATGGTGTTTAATTTGAGACCGGTCGGGTAATTTGCACTGAGAATTGAGTCTTAGTGTAGTATTTCCGGCTTGTCGATTAAGGACCGTTCGTTGTAAGCAATGTGGACCGAGACTATGGAATGCAATCTGCGCCTGAGGTCTTGGACCAATGGCACGTCTGTCTGGGCGTCGCCCCAGGACAGTCGAAACTAGTTCCGGACACATACTCCGGTAAGCCTAATCTTGGGGGTGTCAAATCGGAAACGTACAACCGCGCACTGGGAGTGGAGAGATGGCGGGAGTACGTGTTACCCTCGTGGGTTAAAGTCCCGGATTGGAGGCGTACGGTACTCTCGGGTGGTGTAGGGCCGCGGTTCCGTTTTGAGTATCCAAGAAAGGGTTGATATATGCAAGCTTAAGTGCTACATATGTCGTGTGGAAAGAACTCCCCAGCTGGGTTAATCGATTTCGAAATCGCCGTGCTTCTCGGATATGGAGACTTGGTTTCCCCCTTACATCGTAGTTTAATTATGAAACTATGAAGAGATGGGATAAGTGATGGAATATCTACAAAGTGTGTGCTCTAGAATAAGATCACCTAGAGTAGGTGAGAAATTTTATTGGAATTAAAATATTGAAAGTAAGAATTCATTATTAGTAAGCTTTTCTGCAAAAAGGAGTCCTTGTTTCTTGCTAAAAGCCTTACCTTGAATCCTATTAGACCCGGCATTCACGAGTCTTCTCCTATTTTCTTTAGTCGGGTAAGTCTTGTTGAGTACTCCCGTACTCGGGGTTTGTTGACCCATGTTGCGGGATCGGGTAGTCATGTCTGCACACCTCCCGTCTTTGCATGACGATTCATCGGGAAGATAGTGAGGATGAGTGAGAAGTGAGACCCGTGGGCGTGGTCTATTAGTGTCATATATGTAATAAACTTGTAAGGATCTTGATGTCGCCTAGGAGGCCTAGAGGGGGTGAATAGGCACGTACCTTAAAATCACCTCCGTAAAAACAAACTCGGAAGCAGTTTTGAACAACGCGGCGCTTTGCCTGCCTCCGGCGCGACATTTCGTCTGTAGCGGCATTGCCTCGCCTTCGGCGGCATTGCCTCGTGGAAAGAAAATGCGCTGGTAGACAAACACAACCCGAAATCTAAAACGAAACTTAGATTGAGTGAATATCCCAAGTTCACGCACACAAATATATCACATATATCCAATAGAATGTGCCAGAACTCCTCAACAAAGTAGATCGGGATGAAACCCTAGCTCACAAGAATAATATGCAAGAATGTAAATAGCACGCGTGAGACAAGGATTTTTCCCGTGGTTCACCGTCGCCACAAAGGCTGGGTTACGTCCACGTTGTTGAGGTATCCACAAAAGGATTGGGATTAAGCCACACAAGCCGGTCCCTTCCCTCGTTCTCAAGTCAAGGGAGTGAACCCTTGAGATGAGGGGTGATTTTCTTGATTTTGAGTGAGGTTACAAACCTCCCAAGGCTGCCACCACACGAAGAGGCAAGCTCAAGGGCGACGCCTCTCTAGGAGCAAGCTCAAGAGGAAAGAACCCTAGGGTTCGGCCAAACGTGAACCAAATGCTCTTTCAAGTTGGGGGGAAGTAGTAGATCCGGCCTCCACAAGCGGTTTGTTTGCCTTTTCCCTCAAGATTTGATGGTGGAATCGAAATCTTGGCTTGGGGGAAGGAGGAGCAACAATGGAGGAGTGAGAGAGAGCAAGAGGTCTGTTTTTATTTTATTCGAGGTAGGAGATGAAGTGAGCCGATGACCGTTGTGGGAGGGTAGGAATGGTATTTATACCCGATTAACGGTCGGATTAAGTGCGGCACCGCCTCACTTACGCCGCTGCAACTGCCGCGCACGCCGTAACACAAAGTGTAAAAAGTGTCTCGGTAAATGTTTTTTTGGGTGTGAGGTGATGTTTTTGGTCGAACCTTGAGCATTTAGTTCACATGTAGCCAAAGGTCCTAGGATCCCTCTTAATAGTACGGCATGTCCTAAACTCAAGATTCAAAACATAAATGAAATTAAACCTCCATGAGTCTAGGTTGCCATCCGTTGCACTTGAAGGTTCCATCAACCTCATCATCCTCTATCATCTTTGTCTCATCTCTTAGAGCAAATATATCTTGTGCATGTGACTTGAACCATTTCCACAAATATGAGTTCACCTCCATGGCTTCAAGTCACTCACACTAATGATTTGATCCTCAACACAATATGACTCCTCATAGCTTGATTAGTTCCTCGACTAAATGCAAGTACTCTCTTCTTCACCTTAGCCATGGTACCTCGGTCCCAAGCCAACGCTTGCCCTTCACCTTCGCTTAGTACCTCGAAGCCCTTTCCTTGCTATCTTCACCTTATCAAGATACACTCAAGTCACATCATATCAAGCAACCATTGAATAACTATCTCTTCAATATTATGATCCTTGCTTGATTATCTTCTAGATATGAATGTATATCAATCAAGCTTCGGTTTGACTCACATAGAGACATACATGGATCAACATCAATATGGTCAAGCCAATTCACGGTTCCTTGTATCATATCCATTTTGGCTTGACACTCCAAACACTTACTTCAATCTTCTATTCATGGAAAGCAGGCCATTATAGAGACCGATCCAAGATCATCAACTCATGTCTCATTTGTCGTTTGCCAAACATGCTTGCTCTCACATGATGCTATGATATCCCACAACATATAAGCCATTTCATTGATTCCATTTGCATTGTTGTCTTTTTGCTTGAACTAGATTGTTTCCATAATCTTCCAATACAACAATACACAATTTTGCCTTTGCTTCAACACTATGTGAAATACCATCAAGTTTGCCTTGTTGAACCTTGGATATACTTGTTAATACACAATTCACAAGTATATGCAATAGACTTCGTTTCTGTTCAACACTTAGCAAACTTATTAGACCTTTAATTATGTTGTCATTCAATTCACCAAAACCCACTAAAGGGCTAGATGCACTTTCAAAACTTCCCGCTACTCCTACTTTTATTTTGTAAAACTTGTTTTAAATAAATGGTTGTAAAATTATTGTAATATATAAATCTTCCGTTGTTTACTCGATTATGTATGAAATTTGTCGTATCTTTGCAATGACCTCGTAACGGATCCTGGTTGGAATAGTTAATAGTGCTTTTTAGGTTATAGGTGCACATATGTGACTATTAAAGGTCGTTGAACCGATAATTAGTACATGTGGGCCCCTGTAATTTGGAAGGTTCTATTACACTCTGGAGCTGAAGGCAAAGATATATTTTTATTTTCTTGCTTGTCCCCTAGAGATTACATGCCTCTTGCTTATATAGCCCGACTAGTGGGACTTGTAATCTCAAAGAATCTCTATAAGGTTTCCTTATACTGACCGGAATACCTTTTACAAGCAATTCCTATTTTATTATTTTCTAATAAGGGTCTCCCTTATAGATGAGATAGCCCCTTGCACACCAAAAATTACCTAAGATAATCCTAACTTGAAGGCGAAGCAAACTCGGAGTCGTGCGGGAGAGGGAAAGTGGCGGCGGCGGGGCCGGCCTCCCCTCTGCGCGCGGGCGCCCCGGCCCCTCTGGGCCGGCGGCCGTCGCGTTTGGCCCAATTAGCCACTCTCGGGGCTGGCCCAATTCTGGATCATGACACCCCCCTATGCACAATAGATGTTTGTTAATACCTCTACATCTATTTGATTTTATAGCACAACAAAGTATCAATTCAACCATTTTTTACTGAATCCTGTGACTTTATTATAAGTAGTGTAAAAGTATTTAAAATTTTCTTTAGACATAAATTCGAGCGTGTGACACAGTGTCAAATACTGTTCAATTGAAAGTCAAATATAGTTCAATTTAAAGTCAAATACTGTTCAATTTCTAGACATAAGTTCGAGTGTGTGACACAAGTGTCAAATACTGTTCAATTTAAAGTCAAATATTGTTCAATTTAAAGTCAAATATTGTTCAAGTTAAATTGAACACATATCTATCGTGTAGCTGTTCCTCCTAGCGTCGGTCCACACCCAGGACTCAGTAGTTTCTTTCTTCTTACCCGTTGCACAATTAATTTCCCTTTAGAGTACGACTATCCTGCTGCGCTGTTCAAGCTAATTTCCCTTTAGAGTACGACTATCCTGCTGCGCTGTTCAAGCCGGCGATGTATGTCAGTGTGCTTTTGTACGTCGCGGTCAATGATTTTAGCTAGAGCGTACGTGTAAAACTCTCGCTTCCCTTAATACAATACGTGCACAATGTGCGTGCTTTCGAAAAAAAAAAAATCTATCGTGTAGCAGGTCATCGTCTTGAGTTTGCATATGGTGGAACTACTGGAAGGAGCCGCACACATGAATCTCTGTAAATACTGTTCAATTTAACTTAGTATACTTAGATTGTTTATTTATCATTGTTTTAGGAACCGTGTGACACAAGTGTCAAATAGAGTAACAACAACGGGAGTCTTTTAAATGCCTTTGAACAAAGAATGAAAACATCCGTGGTTGAAATTTGCACTATCATATTAAATTATTAATTTGGAAGGTAAAATTGTACGAAAGATAACAAACTCCTTGCATATGTGTACGCAGCATGTGTACATCAGTACATGCATGCTGCTGTGTCAAGAAAAAAAAAAAAAAGGCGCGCGTTGATGAATTCGGTGTCAACGACCCTACAAATCTCTACTATCATAATGCTTTTATCTTTCTTCGGCGAGGACTAGCGCCAGTATCGTCGTGATTCTCCCGCGATTCATTCAGTCTTTGGCAACCGTCAAACAAACAGAAAAGTGTATATAAAATAATTTTCATGTCCACCAGAAGAGGTAGTCTTATATATGATAGTATGCCTTTGAAAGTCTGAATTACTTTGAATAAAGAATGAAGAGACCCCTGTTGCGAAAGATAAAACCCCATGCGTTTTTGCACGGAACTAACTGATTTGTTAATTACAAACTCTGAACATCTAGCTAGCTGTTTTTTTAAATAAGGAATGTTTTTCCCTGTTTATATATAAAAAACAACTAGCTCGAAAGAACCAATCAAATGGACATCTTTAGCACTACTGTGCTACGCAGCAGCATGTACATGCATGCATGTTAACGAACGCCAAAATAAATGAATAAGAAACTAATACAAATCGCATCCAGGATCCAGCAGCCTATCTTGGTCATCGGTCTCAGCAAAGAGCATGCATGCCGGAGGCGCCGCCCGGCGCCGGCCGGCAAGTTTACGGCGGGTGGCCGGGAGCTTGCCAGCCGCCATTGTTGCCGCCCGACCCAGGTAGCATCTGCATGACCATCCCCAGCCAGCCGCCGTCTGCTGTCGCCGCTACCGCCGGCGCCTCAATCAGCAACGGCCTCGCCGCGACCATCACGTTCAAGCACTGCATCAGCGCGACGGCCACCAGAACAGCCCTCGCCATCGCCGATGACGATGCCATAACAGTCACGTACTGCACGCGCGTTTGTCTTGGAGATGGAGCTATATAGCAAATGCGACACAATTTAGAGAGACGATGTCGATGGATAGCTGGAGCTGGTTACAACAACTTAACTACACGTTGTTGGAATTTGAGTAAGTGGATCGATAGGAATATGGGATGATGCCCTTGCTCTGCTTGGAATGGTTTGTTGGAACAAAGAGAGACAAGGTGGTTGCCTTTTATAGTCTCGTAGTCGTACTGCGTGCCAGCAGAAAAAATATGATCACGGACCGGCCGGTTCCATTCTGAATTCTTCGATCGCCCTCGTACTTTTAATTAAGCACTGTGATTCATTCCCTGACGAGTGAGTAATTAAGCGCAAGCAAGTACGCGGTTTTGATCTGACAAGTAGTACGTACTTGGTCCGAGTCCGAGGTTGTGGCTTGAACTTGAACACTTGAAGGCCGTTCTCAGTCCGACTCACAAGGCTGAATGAAAACCATCAAAGGCAGCTGCCAGCCGTCTCTATCCTCGTAGCTTTGTTAGTTGTTACTATACGTATACAGTGGCTTGCGTGCTTTTTCTTCGCACTTTCGCACATCAACCGTGTTAGTGTACGTACAGTTCTCTACCTACAATTTGATGGAGAGGTTGAGGTTTTAACAGTCAACAAGGGCAGACAGAGGGCTAATTAATATAAAAAAAACGGCTGACTGAGCCACGTTGCCGCGCGCATTGCGTCAGCACCGCGGCCGCTGACCACCGCCGTGTTGCCTTGTACTCCGCTGATCAGTGTCATTTTCTATGATTATTTTGGACATTCAGATGGTTAATTATCAGAAGCTCAGGAAATACAATTGTTTTTTTATCCAAAACAATCGAATTGGTTTGCTTAAATTCCGGTTGTTTTTGTTGCTCAAAACAACCGGTTGTTTAGTACACACTCCTTGTAAAGATATGTTAGAGTTTGTCTGTTTTTATGTCTAGTATTTTCTCTGTATTCATTTTTATCTATTTCATTTATGTGGCTATTTATAGAATCGAGTGACGTCATGGTATGGATCACTCGATTTTTGGTTTTTCTGAGCAAATCTCCCATATCACTGATTTTTTTTTTTTATGTTAAAATCGAGTGATTTTGATGGTTGGTCACTCGAGTGATCAAATCTGTTTGAGTATCTAGTACACAGACCCTCTCTCAGTCGTCAGCCAGAGGCGGACCGATCTAAAGGAATGAAGCACATATATAGGGCGTGTTTGATTTTAGAGCCGCGGAGGGCCAGGTTCGTTGGCCAGGCCGTGGCCAGCCATGGCCAGGCTCATATCGCACATACCCCTTTGTTTGATTTCTATACATGAGATGAGCCAGGCTCAGTTGAGATTGTGTTTGATTTCTGGTCCAAGAAGGTATGGATACTCTCACGTACACATTTCGTCATGGCGACCATGAAGACCGTCTTCCCCAAGGCGAGCAGGCAGCAGGGAAGAAAAAGGGAGCGGTGAGAGAGGGGAGCGGAGGTGAGGGGAGCGGCACGAATCGCCCACGCGAGCTCAGGCCACACCTGGCTCTCCAGGAACGAGGAGGAGTGTACGGCACGAGCCATGAGAGAGAAAAAAATTTGCATCCTAAGAGCCAGGTCGGGGAACAGTGCTGGAGATATCAAACACAGGCTCGTGCATCCAGGAGCCAGGCCGAACGTTTTTGGCCCAAATCAAACATAGTCAGCCTCTGGTATCTTTTTTCTATGGAAAAAGTCTACTTTTTAGTCCCTTAACTTTTGCCAAAAGTCAGATTTTGGTCCCTCAACTCCAAAACCGGACAAAGCGGGTCCCCTCAACTTTTCAAACCGTGCAGATTTCGTCCCTCGGCGGGTTTGGGCCGGTGGTTTTCGCTACTGATAACTCCGTTTTTGCTACAGTGACCGTGGTTTCGTTTTTTCTTTTATTATTTATTTCGGTTGAATCTTTCAAAAATCATAGTAAATCACGAGAAAAATTCATAAAATAGAAAATCTAATTTTGTTGGACTCCACATGAGTAGAGCTACGCAATGAATATATAATATGATATACTTTAGTACAAAGTTTTTGCTAGAAGGTTTTGCCTTTTTCTTTTTATTTATTTCAGCTCAATCTTTAAAAAATCATAGTAAATTATAGAAAAATTATAAAATAAAAAATTTAATTTTGTTGGACTCCACATGAGGCGCACAATAACACAGTACATAATTCTTGTGGCTCTTTAGCCGGGTTAGGTTAGCTAGGTTTGTTGTCTTGTCTGCGTCGTTCTTTGTCGTCTGCGTGCGTGCGCGGTAGCCGTGAACGATCGATGGATCTGGCCAATAAATTAAATAGTACACCTATATATCTTTATTGTGTCGGGATCCATATTGTGTCGGGATCCATATTTACACAATAAAGATATATAGGTATACTATTTAATTTATTGGTCGATCCATCGATCAGGTTCACACTCGTGCGACGCGTGCGTGCGAATCGAAGACAGCAAACCTAGCTAATCTAACCCAGCTAAAGAGCCACAAAGAACTATGTACTGTGTTATTGTGCGCCTCATGTGGAGTCCAACAAAATTAAATTTTTTTATTTTATAATTTTTCTGTAATTTACTATGATTTTTAAAGATTGAGCTGAAATAAATAAAAAAGAAAAAGGCAAAACCTTGTAGCAAAAAACTTTGTACTAAAAGTATATCATATTATATATTCATTGCGTAGCTCTACTCATGTGGAGTCCAACAAAATTGATTTTCTATTTTATGAATTTTCTGTGATTTACTATGATTTTTGAAAGATTCAAATTTAAATAAAAGAAAAGGGAAAAACGAAACCACATTCACTGTAGCAAAAAACTGGTGTTATCTGTAGCGAAAACCACCGGCCCAAACCCCGCCGGCGGGACGAAATCTGCACGGTTTGAAAAGTTGAGGGACCCGTTTTGTCCGGTTTTGGAAGTGACCAAAAATCGAACTTTCGCAAAAGTTGAGGACCGAAAGACTTTTTTCTTTTCTATCAACAAGACAAGACAAAACAGAGCCCGGTCCGCACGAGCATTTCAAACCCATCTTCGGGTCTGAGATGGCTTCGTCGATTGTAATGCTAGCTTTTTAGATCAAAAGGCTATACGCCCTGCTCATATATTGAAACATCAAAGGAACGTACTGGTGAGTAATGCTAATGATCGAGATCATAGAGAAGATGAAGTTAAAATAAATTAATGTTAGAAATGGTTTTGAATATAGAAATCCAGAGGTTGACCTCCCTAGTGAATTAGACTCTAGTATGCTTTGAGACGGTTTTCCTCCCTAAAGGAGCATTCTGAGAAAGGTGAAGTATCTTAGGCTTAAATAGCTTCTAAAAGCTGTAGGACAGAAAAATATGAGTTATCAAATGATAGAAGCATTCTGGAATGTTAGAGGCCTTAATATCTAAGGTCGGCTCTAATGTGTTACTGATTTTTGTTAAACCTAAGAATTTATATTTTGTAGGTTTTGTGAAAGCTAAGAAAGAGACTTTTCAGGAGTCCTTCCCTTTTTGGTTGAAGCGAGGGGTCCTCCTGTAATATGAGATTTTGTAATATTTTACGCGGCATTGATATTGGTGCTTGATTATAAGATTTATATTACCTTGATCAATGCTTGCACATCTTTTGTCTCATGCATGGAGCATCAAATGTAGGTGAATATTTTCTCTCTCGTCTTGAAACCGGATTTAGATCATGTGGAATATTGATATCTATTCCATATACACTTTAGAAATATAATTCTGAGTATTTAGATAGGATATGGTACGAGTATGAAATGTTCGAATTCAAATATGAACTATCCATTCGGTTTTGACCCTTTTGGGATGGATGTATTGAGAAATATTCGTCTTGTTTTCATCCTTAGAGGGGGAAATATGCACTACACATAAAAAACCTAATTTTAATAGATAATTTCTTCAAAATATTTTCCAAATTACATGTATTGTTCTCTTTATCGTCTACTATCTATCACATCTCTTTATATTTTCGTTCTTAGTTTAGACATAGCTTTTTTGTCTAAGAAACAATATTCTCCTATCTTCTTTAATTCCAAAATTATATCACCACTTAGATTATGCTTGTAGTTGCTGTCATCGGGAGACCGCATTCTAGAGGAAGCGTGCCTGAAGTTTAGCCATCATCAGCAGGCTCCACTTGTAGTAGTTCGATATAAAACTTAAAGTTCTTTATTTACATCTAAATATTTATGTGATTCTCAATAGGAGAAAAAATATACCAAAATTATAATTTAATTTGATACAGGATGCTACAGTGTTGTCTCAAAAGGCACGATACATTTTGGGCCTCACAGCTCTGCCTACTCTTGCTTGACGTAATTACACCAGCTTGAAGTCAAATCCGAAACATGTATGATGCCCAGTGTCCACAATAAAACTAGAACTGTTCTTCATTCAGAAAAGAAAGAAAATAACCAAACTAGTACTTGTCTCCGGCAGATGCTACAAAACTGAAGGGTACAGACGACTGTTATATGGTTTAAACACAATCTACGAAATATACAGCAGGACGCCATCGCATTAGAAACTACAAAACTGTAACTGAAGAAGTACACATGATTGTGATCGTCTAGATGAGGATCTTGCGAGCCCATCATCTGTTGAGAACGATCCACGGTGTGGGGATGATCGACGGTCAACTAATTCAGTTGCACAGTCCAGCCCATCCAGTCCTCGGTTTGACCCATCTGAAGACTTGTCAGTGAAGTGTATAGCTGCTGGGACACAACGCCGACACCTCGGTGACCGTATTCCACTCTGCAAAGTGAAATGTAAATCATTGCTAAATAATTCTCCAAAAAGAATAATATTTGATTAAAACAATAAGTTGTAAGACCCATATGTACAAATGTTCAAATGATTCAATCTTGCATAATGACGCCAATCTTCGTTTATTGAAGAGCTGACATGTAAGGGGACTTTAAAAAGAGGTTTTGTTGTTTTTCTGATTGCAAACAAAAGGGTTTGTTGAATTGTTTGCATTCAGTCATTCACTCAGAATATAATCGGGATGAAAATATCTGCATATTGATTCGCCTAGATAATCAGGCATGTCCACAGTCCACAACACGTCGATACCACATGACTGACCTGAGGTCCTAGATACAACCTGTTACCTAAGCATGCCCCCAACACTGTACACCACAGCACATCCAAAACCATGTTTAGCAGTCATCAAGAACAATGCTGATGAAAGAAACTGACATTTTGCAATGAAGGCAGAAAGTGCACAGCAAAACAAGGTCGACAAATGCCGGTATACCAAACACTAACACACATGATCAAGAGACTGAGAAATTAAGAGCCTTCAAATGGTTCACGGCTTGCCTCATGTATTCAAGGGACAATGCATGAGACTGTTAGTTACCTTATGCAACAAACAAAAATTAAGCTGAATTAATTGGATGCTTATTTCAATTAAAAACAGAGTTCTCAAGCAAAGATAATATTTCACCTTTTCCCTTGATATGTAATACTCCCAACAGGAGACACGACAACAGCGGTTCCTGTGCAGAATACTTCATCAGCATCAAGCAGTTCATCCACTGAAACAAGCCGCTCCTCAACCTTGCAACAGAAACAAAACACTAATAAATATTACAACAAAAGTTTTATCTTATGCATTGACTTTTCGTCATGATTCCAGAAGAATGTCTTTGCCACCTCCAACTGGGTCAACATTACCACCAAGCTCTTATTTCATTCACTCAATGATACAGCCCACATAAGTAAATGAACAAATATATTCTTGGTAAAACAGTATGTAATACAGTACCCCTGTTAGTATTCACAGTGAAAAGGGAAGAACAGTGAGATGCACTAATAAAAATTAATATAAAAAGGGAAAAAAGACTAAAAAGGGAAAAAAGACTAGGTGCTCAGTCAACCTCCTGCCATATGACATGGCAAGGAATTCAACCATGGTTGTTAGCCCCAGCTCTAAAATGAGCTATTTAGCCCACTTGCAAAACATGGATAGATCATAGATGGACCTAAGCTCACTATTTCCTGTCCCAAAACCACTGCTAACTTATTATATAAGCAAAGGCATTGAAGCTAATATAAGAAGCAATTAACCTCCTAGATGATTTCTCAGTTCATGGGAACGACAAGTAATTACCTGGAAGCCCTTACTCAAAGCAACATCAATTATACTTTTCCTTGTGATACCAGGTAATATTGTTCCTTTTATTTCCGGGGTAGAAATAACATTGCCCTGGTGCATAAGACAATAAATGGAATAAATAACAGATAACATGCATAAGCTAGCCCATTAATTTGCTGAACTAAATGACCTTAAGCAAAAAAGTAGGAACAGCATGTTCTAAATGCAAGTCAGCAGGAAAATCGAGAGAATTCAACAACAGGTCATCCTTCAGTAGATGATATAGTTCTGCAATGTTCTAAGCTGCAAAGTGTGGCTCAATCTATTTGGTGACAATAGAGGTTGATTAGGTGGCAGTGGCACTATATCCTCCTATATTCCTATTGAACAGGCATGCAACAATCTGGCAAAGAACCTTTTATCTTTGTATATAAAATAGTCCTGACCTGTAGACCAACCTACAAATCAATGTGTTACAGACATGCTTCTGGTTTCTATTAGGTGACTAGCCACAAAAGGTTTATGCATGATAAAAGGTTAAAAGTTTCAGTCACAAAGATTTACCATAGAAGGCCTGACACGAAAAATCTCTTATCCTACTTCAATGGAAGAGCACACTTGAGAGTTACAATACTAATGTGGTTATCAACTAACTACTCATAGAACTAGAAGACACGCCTCATGGCAGGCTTACCATTTCAAAACAGATCCTAGCATTGCAGGCAAGAATTAGGGTGAAATGAGAAAAAAAATAAATAGGTTAACAAGCTTGTCTGATTACTAGCTTTCAGAACTTAAAATTATTGGACCTGCTAAAACCAAGATTCAAGCCAAAATAAAAATATGTTAGCAGTTTTACCTTGACAACAAAAATATTGCAAGAAGAAACTTCTTCAAGGTACTTCTTGTGAACAGCGTCAAGTAGAGGACATCAGAATAGCCCTTTTCCTTTGCAATTTTCTGTGCCATCAACACCTATGCAATGACAAGAACACATGATGACAGTCAAGAAGACTATACTGCTTAAAATCATTGTGTATACAATATCAAATTTCTGCCACAGAATAATAGCAAAAAAAGTAATAGTTAATAATAGATAACGACCAATCATGACTCATGATACTGACTGGAATGTCAGGACACAAACCATCACATCTAAGAGATCTATATAATCTAAATGACAAAAAAACACAGAAATTATAGAATTTTATGGTGAAAATCTAATGTTCCAGTATAATTAACGGAAAAAAAAAATGCTCCTTGAATGTTGATAACATAATACTACGAAGGAAATACTTGGGTTTAAAAGTCATTACGCATGAAATGTTTATTATGTAGGAAACAAACTTATACAACACTAAATTTTTTTGGAAATCTCCATGACACTGTTCCATTCCATTTTTACCATATGCTTAGCTTAAAGTTTTGTCATTTCATAGCAAGGTACAGATGATGCATTCTTAAGAATTGTATGCCACATTATATTCAATCACCTTTGTTGTTTTTTTTTTTTTTTTTTTTTTTTTTGCAATTTGAATATTTGAAGCTAAAAGTAACTACATTAGTGTGTAATAGGCAACAGCAGTATCAGGGAGCAAGGTTGCAGAAATAACAGTAGTGTAACTTCAATAACTTGCGCAGCAAAGTAGAATAGATAAATTACGAAGCATAATTTCCTATGGTCTTCACACCTCCAGTACCACCAGGAGTAGCACGATGGAACTTGTCTTCAACTATCAAATTTATCGGTGCTAAACCTTCCTGCAGACACCAGTGAATATATTCAACAAATAATCTTTAGCTTGACGCATCAACATTCAACAATTCCGTAGGTTAGTTTATCATAACCAATAACAGTACAACAATAACCATAATTCTAGTTGCAGGCTTGCAGCATAACTTTAATTCCACAGCACAAAGCCATGGGGCACATAGCACATGGTTTATAAAAATACATCAGTATCTAATCTAATGATTATTTATTTAAACAAGTATTTCGCAAAAAAAGTACTGGAAACAGAAATTGAAACAAAAAGTACCAACCTTAAAGTAGTAGTTCCCAACAGGAGAGACATATATAATGAATGTATACTCAGGAGCAGGTGCAAGACCAAGAACAGTCCCACTTCCCATAAGTAAGGGCCTAATATACAAAAGAACCTTTACCGGTAGGAGGAATCTGGAAGCATAAGATATTTGATAACCAATTAAACCATGATTCAAAAAGTAATGGGTATAGCACTACAAAAGTCCCCTAGCTTTGTATCCAGTGAACTTACCCATCTCTTATTTGCTAGAACGGTTTGTTTTACTGCATCCATAAACTGCTCGACAGAAGGTGCAGGCATGCACATCCTCTCAGCACCTTTTTGCATCCTCTGAGCATTTTCCTCTGGGCGAAATAATAGGATGGATCCATCAGCCTTCCTATACGCCTTTAGGCCCTCAAACAATCCCTACAAATCAGACTCAACGTCATTTTACCGCAAACAATAGAGTATTTATGCCTTCAAAAGTATTCTGCTTTCAACTAATCTGATCAACCACAGCATATATGAAGCAAAGAGATCTACATATCCTACTAACCTGTCCATAATTTAGGACTCCAGCAGATGGACTCAGCGCTATAGGTCCAAAAGGCACCATTTCACCCTCAGAGAAGTTGCCATCCGTGCCACACTTTGCAATATACATATAATCAGTTTGCACAATCCCAAAACCCAGGTTCTCCCAGTCCAAATCAACTATTTCAGATGTTTGCCTGATAAGCAGTAAGTGCCATGACATCAGAAGATCATCACAACTACATCGAGGACATGCCAACCAGGCATGCTATAACTATAAGGGAAATGTCATACGTGTAGCTGCTTGCTAAAGAAGCTCTGCATGCCCTTCACAGGTCCATCCTTTAGTGGAAGTGACGAGATCGAATAAAGACGATTCTGAATCTGCACGAGCAAAAAACACACACTGCCGCTTAGATTATTAAACGCATGGGCATAAAAAATACTGACCACTACATTGACTTGACACCTCGGATTCCCCTCGTACCAAAATTCCCCCACTCCCGATCAATCACCTCACCGGATTCCAGGCATCCACACTAAAAGGGATGTCCATGTCTCACACCAAACAGGCAAACACAACACCAACAGCAAACACAACCGCTAACAGCAGTACGGCAGGACCTGAATAGACGGCGCCGGTGGCGGCGAGGAGAGAAGGAGCCAGGTCGGCCGTGCGACGAGCGGCGCGGCGGCGAGGACGGCGCCGTACTCCATTTTCTGCAGAGCTACGCCGTGGGGGGCTAGGGTTCCCTGCGGCAGCGGGAGCGGCGGCGGCAGAACAGGTGGGGGCAGTGGAGGAAGGAGACGACGATGATGTCCAAATCGGACTGGAATTGCACGGGGGAAAAGGGTGGTTGCGCGGATAATGATCGATCGGTACTATGACGTGTGGCTTGCCGATGATGGGGCCGACAAGTCAGTGGATCAGAGGCGCCAAACCGCCAACTAATCCAGCACGCCAAAAGGTTGTGCCAAATGGTCCACGAGCCCTGCGCTTCCCCCGTTGGTGGCTGCGGTGGCTTGGGACTGAGCCATCCAACCTTTAACCATGGTCCATGGAATAGGTCGTTGTTAGTTTGTTATGGCACAGACACCGGCCTCCAGTGGCCGTGGCTCCACTCTTGTGTATTTCACCTCTAGTTTAGCATGAAATGGGTAGGGACTAGGGAGTCGTTTTCTTGTACGGCAACAGGTGAAGTCCACTTGTGCCCTACCTTCGCCGTCCACACACGCGTGATGTGGGTCGACACGGTCCGCTTGCGTTTTGAGCGGATGGCGCTGACCCATGTCTGGGTGGGATATTCCACTATGGGTTCAACCCCTCCCACTCAAGCTTCCATTCAAACTCGGGTATATCTCGCAGTTAAACCGTTTCGATTCTAACCATATGCTCCTCCCGAGGAGAGAACTATGGAAGCACGTAAAAATAAAAGTGGTGTTCAGAGAAGCATCCCCAAACATCTCTCGACTCAAAATCGCTTGTAAAGAATCCATCAAGAATTGAGCCGCCGCATCCCTAAGAAGAATGAAGCCTTAGGCCAAATTTTCATCCACCGGACTTGGCTGGAATCTGTGGAATATACGCAGATGGGCATGAGTTTATTCCCCCAAAGTTGACCTCTAAAAAAATTCTAACCACCTCAACCTTCAAACAAAAAAAATATAAAAACCAACCCTTCAAAAAAAAACATAAAAAACCAGCCCACTAACCAGTCCCCTTCTGCTTTCCAGAGTTGGTCCATATGTTTGGTGATCCGGCCCATATATTTTGTGAGACCGCTCGGTCCATAAATTCAAAAACCAGCCCACTAATCCAGTCCCCACCACCTCATCCATCCCCTTCTTCCCAGTTCTCCCCAATCCGAAACGGCCAAAAACCTCCCACCACCAGCGGCCACCTTCCTTCCCAAGGCGGCCACGGCGCGCCTCCCATGGCCACGGCGCCCCCTCGCCTCCCGCCTCCCCTTCCCATTCCCTTCCGCCTCCCGCCCTCCGCCTTCCAGAATCCTAGCCCCTCCCCCCCCCCGCCGCCTCCCCCTACGCCTCACCGCCGCGGCCGCACGACGGTTCCGTCCGCCCACCGCCGACGACGAGCCTCCTGAGGCCGCGGAGGACTCTTCCCATGGCCTCACACGCTACGACCAGCTTGCGCGCAGCGTGGAGCGCGCCCGGAGCCGCCAGCCGGAGATCACCCCCGACAACCCGCTCTTCTCGTCCCCACCCCGGTCGGAGGCGGCGGCGGGGCAGCTACGACCCTGACGACGAGTTCTTCGACGAAATTGACCGCGCCATTGCGGAGAAGCGGGAGAGTTCACTCGGCGTGGACTCATCAAGCCGTCCCCTGCTTCGCCGCCGGAGGACGAGGACCTCGCCGACGAGCTCTCCCCGAGGAGGTGATCGATCTCGATGAGATTCGGAAGCTTCAGGGACTCAGTGTTGTATCCGTGGCGGACGAGGAGGATGAGGAGGTGGAGGGAGGCGAGGATGAGGACGGAGACGATGGATTGCCGCTCGACGAGGACGGGGAAGGCTTTTGATGTGGCCGAGGAGCTCGGCCTCGAGGGGGCTAGGATGCGGCAGCCGGCCTTCCGGATGACGCTGGCTGAGCTCCTTGACGAGAGCAAGCTCGTCCCGGTGGCCGTGACGGGCGACCAGGACGTCGCGCTCGCAGGGGTGCAGCGCGACGCCAGCCTGGTGGCGGCGGGAGACCTCTTTGTGTGCGTGGGAGAGGACGGGCTCGCGGGGCTCACCGAGGCCGACAAGCGTGGAGCCGTTGCCGTCGTAGCTGATCAGGACCTCAACATCGAGGGCACCCTGGCCTGCCGCGCGCTGGTCATTGTGGACGACATTTTGGAAGCATTGCGCGTGCTCCCCTGCCTGCCTCTACAGGCGGCCGTCTACGGACATGGCTGTCATAGGTGTCACTGGCACAGACGGTGTAACTACCACAACTCACCTCATCAAAGCAATGTATGAGGCCATGGGGGGTGAGGACTGGCTTGGTGGGCGTTCTTGGGGCCTATGCCTTCGGCAACAACAAGCTTGATGCACGCCCTGATGCATCTAGTGACCCCATTGCTGCGCAGAAGCTGATGGCGACAATGTTACACAATGGCACTGAGGCAGTTGTGTTGGAGACATCCACTGATGGGATGCCTCCATCTGGTGTGGGCAGTGAGATAGATTATGACATTGCTGTTTTGACTAATGTTAGGCACACTGATGGGGAGGATGGCATGAACTATGAGCAGTATATGAGCAGCATGGCCTCTCTGTTCTCTAGAATGGTGGACCCTGAGCCCATCGTAAGGTGGTGAATATTGATGATCCATGTGCCCCATTCTTTTTGCAGCACAAGGAGGGCATGATGTCCCTGTGGTGACATATTCGTTTGAGAACAAGAAAGCTGATGTGCACACTCTGAAATACCAGCTTTCCCTGTTTGAGACGGAGGTTCTAGTTCAGACGCCTCATGGGATCCTCGAGATCTCCTCTGGGCTGCTTGGAAGAGATAACATTTACAACATCCTTGCAACTGTGGCAGTTGGCATTGCAGTGGGTGCACCACTGGAGGACATAGTCAGGGGCATAGAAGAGGTGGATGCGATCCCAGGCCGTTGTGAGCTAATCGATGAGGAGCAAGCCTTTGGGGTAATCGTTGATCATGCGAGGACACCAGAAGCTCTATCGAGGCTTCTGGATGGTGTAAAGGGAGTTAGGGACCACGCCGTGTCCATTGTCACTGGTAAGATAATTTTACCTCTAGCTTTTGTTAACAACACACACTGCCTATGCAGAGCTTTATGAAATGTTGATTATTTGTACATGCTGCTATATTTTCTATTCTGGTTATAACATGGGAACTGAACCTCCTGCTATGCTGTTTAATTTAGTTGTTGGATGTTGCGGAGAGAAAGAAAGAGGGAAGAGGCCGGTGATGACAAAGATCGCGGCTGATAAAAGTGATGTTGTCATGTTGACATCAGACAATCCAGCAAATGAAGATCCGTGTATGATTCTTAATTAATATCTAATATGTAGACCAGATGTCATGCATGATCGCCCTGAATTTTTACACAAATTTGTTGTTCTATTCTGCAGTAGATATCTTAGATGATATGTTGGCAGGAGTAGGGTGGACCATGGAAGAATACTTGAAATATGGTGCTAATGATTATTACCCACCCTTCCAAATGGCCATAGGCTATTCCTACATGATATTAGAAGAGTTGCAGTGCGAGCTGCTGTTGCGATGGGCGAACAAGGGGATGTGGTGGTAAGTTTTCTCCAAGGTGGTAACTATGTTACTGTTGTTGTATCACCATGTAGAAAGTGGTAACTGTGCTACATTAGTGTTGTGATGAGAAAGTGGTCTTGATTCTTTAAACCACACAGTTATAATGCAGTAGTGTTCACCTGTCTTACTTCTTGGCTTCGTCATGATCCTGACACCTATGCTTCTACATTCAGGTTATCACTGGCAAAGGGAATGATACTTATCAGATTGAAGGTGATAAAAGTGAGTTTTTTGATGACAGAGAAGAGTGCAGAGAAGCATTACAATACGTCGATCAATTGCATCGAGCTGGAATAGACACCTCAGAGTTCCCTTGGCGGTATGTTTCCTCTAAGGCCCTGTTTGGTTCCATTGGAACTAAGGACTAGGGACTAAATTTTAGTACCATTTAGTCCCTAAATTACCAAACAAGAGGACTAAGGACTAATTTTTTAGTCTCATTTAGTCTCTAGTCCAATAGACTCTTGGGAGGGGCTAGGGGACTAATTTTTTAGTCCCTATTAGTCTCTAGTCCCTAGTCCCTCTAACCAAACAGGCCCTAAATCAGTAGTTAATAGGTCATCTTTCGTGAGTTTGAGCCTATCGCCTGATCGCTGAGTCCTTTCAAAAAACCTTTTCCCAAGCATTACAGAAAAGTCCTTGACACTACTGGGGAAAAAGAATCCAGAGAGATCATAACCTGTTAATCTTTAGAACTTGAATTCCTGACATTGTCCTCGCAACTTCTATGAGAGCTTCAGCTATCCTGATTTTGTTGCTTGAAACTTTCATCTCACATGAAAATTGCCAATTTATTGTCTTGTTCTATTTGCTGTCACAGGTTGCGAGGAAAGCCACTGATTTTGATTTAGTCAAGATAATCAAGTTTGTCAACTGAAGGAGAAACATCAGACTCTCAATTTAAAGAACGTGTGCTTTTCGAGGATAGGATATCAAGTCCTGCAAGAAAAATACTCTTAAGTGCTGAGTTTTCTAACCAAAGTGCTAACAGCTAACAAACTTCTAGCTTATCAGGTATTCAGTTACACTGCCATACTAGTTAGTAAATAACCAGATGGCCAGTAAATGTTGTATTAGTTCACTCAAGTAAATGAGGTGTAGCAGTTGAAAGTAGATTGGTGAAGGTTCATGATGTGAAAAGTCAAAACACAATGTAAGGGCTTCTGGTGTCACAAATTTCAAAAGATTTTGTCCTATGGCAGTGATTGTAAGATCTTTTGGAAGTTATTTCTCTGGTTTATTCTGCCATCTAGATTGTGTTTCATACCGAATGTCTTTTTCATTGACAATTTATATAGTTTCTTTCCTATTTTAGTTGATTATTCATCTGAATTCTTCATAGGTCATAGCTAACAACAATATCCTCTTTTTACTGTATCCAACTTGAAAAGGGATCATTCTGGTCTTAGACAGAGTTTTCATCTCCTGAACCTCCAGATAACATTTATTCTGTGCCTACTTTTGCATGCTGAAATAGTCTCATGAAATAAGTTTTTTTTTTTTTTTTTTTTTTTTTGAACGGGAACATGAAATAAGTTCTAGTGACGGTGTACCTTCTATGCAGCATTTTTTAAGTGATCTGTAAGCCTGTATATTTGATATAAGCTCAAGAATGGGTTGTTGGGTTCTAGTGCATGGCTGTATGTTTAATCTGCACCTGCCACGTGTCCTATTGCCCCAGATCAGATGTTAAACACTATACAAGATGGAATTCTGATAATTTAATATGTCTAATTCAATATTTTAATACTAGATATTCAAACATGTTCGTCTTGTACGTATCTGATTTCAGTTTTCTTCGGTGATGTTATTATATATACTACACACAGCTTCATGCCGTGTGCTTTGCTCCCAATCAGTTGAAACTTGAACCAGCAAAATATTGCATAGATGACTGATGAGTCAGTCAGCCGTGCAAGGCATTATAAAACAAGCAGAAATTTTGTCTGATGTGACAAAGTGCTCACACTGAGTTAAGAACTGCAGGTAGCCTGGGAACTTCCTCCTTGTCTCTGTATGTCTCTGTCGCGTGCCATTGGCTTCCTCCTCACATGGTGTCACTGTCCCGCGTCCAAAGTCTCTTGTATGTTTTACTAAGTCCAACTTCTGCGTGTTTGTTATGCCATCAGACAAGGAGCTCTTTAAAACCCTAGGCTTCACGGCGAACTCTGCGAAGAAGTTGCCAGCAGCGATGGAGAAGGTGTTCGTCGTGCTTCCGGCAGAGTTCAAGGCGGGCAGTCCACGCTGTCATGGGTTCTCGATCATTTCGGCGCCGGCGGCAGAACCATGGTTGTGATCACACATGTGCATGTCCCGCCACAGATGATTCCAGTGAGTATGTGTTTCTTGATCTTATAATATGCTTTTACCTCTCGTTCTGTTGCTCTTGCAAATGGTAGTTCGATGATTCTGGCCACGGGAATTCGAGGCCACCGGCCACATGATTCTGGCGCTTGTTTCTTGTATTTCAATAAGGTGTACGTTGTCCAATCTGACTCATACTTTATATATCAGATTATAAGGATATGTACTAACTGCAGTGAAATATTTGGATTGTTACTTCATGTGACAGTAAAAATAAAAATGAATGTTAGCCTAACCACCAGCTACTCTGTTGCTGTGGGCTGGGAACAATATTGCCTTGCCTTGAGGGGAAGAAAACTACTCTATGATTTCTTTTTCGATATACCCGTGCCTGCTGTGGATACGAGATATTAATTCTGCTTGTGCCTTCTGTGATTAGATGGTTGTATTGATTCTATTTTTTATGCAGTGGGAGTTAAATTCCACTCTAGTAAACTGAGTCCAGAGCAAGTGAAACTGTTCAGAAGGATGGAGCATGAGAAGGTGGACAAACAGCTAGACGGCTATGTTCATCAATGCTCAAAAAAGAAGGTGCTATTTTGGTCCTTCCTTATGTTTCATGACCACTGTGTTGGTTTGTCATACACTCGTATATTTTACATTTACCTTCTTCATATGGTTTTGGCCTGCAGTATTTAAAAGTTAGCATCAAGTTTCAAACTGAACAAGATGACTGATAGGTCCCCATGTTTTGTAAATTCAGGTCAAATGTGAGAAACTAGTTTTTTGAGAAGGAAGACGTTGTAGCTGGTCTGGTTGAACTCATTGTCTTGCATAAAGTCACTAAGCTAGTTATTTCAGGAGCTGCAGACAGGCAATATTCAAGGTGAAATCTGACATAAGTAAATCTTTTCTTCTTCAAATTTGATTTCTGTATCTAGTAAACTTAGGAAATTATAAATCCATCATGTATAAAAAGTACATTCGTCAACTTTGGTTTTCAGACAAATGGACAAACCTAAAAGTAAGACAGCAACAGAAATTATGCAGAGAGCTGATCCATCATGCAAGATTTGGTGTGTTTGCAAGGGACAACTAATCTGTACCAGGTACAGCCTTCAACGTTTGGATTTCTGGTAGCTCATGAACAACGGGGTCACAAATTTCTGATCGACTTCTCTATGATAGGGGTGAGGAAGAGGAGATTGCACCATCTGCCACACCTTTTCTCCCTGATTTTGATCACCAAGCTCTGCAGTTAGTAGTAGTACCTCACCAGAAAGAGGTGTGGCAGAGTATCTATGGGATCTACTGATTCTAATGATTATGGCAAGCAAGCTTATATGTTTGTTTTTCTTTTCATTACTATTATGTAGGACAACGTTAAGTCAGAGTTGGGATTATACGATGAGCTCAAAGAGGCATGCATAGCAGCTGAGAACTTGATGAAGAGAGCCCTAAAACGAATCTTCCAGGCGCCAAAAGGCAGATGGAGAAGTGGCCTCTGCTCTTCAGAAAGTACAATTCCTTTGGCCCTTGAGAATTAAATAATCTTACAAACTTATTAAAGGAGTTGCTATATTTTAGGCGCACCTGAATTTCAAGACAAATGTAATGATGCTTATTTGATGTCATAACAATTTATATTTTTTTTCTATACATGATTGGTTAAACTTAAGATACTTTAACTTAACATTGTACTAAAATTGCATTCTTTTCCTGACGAGGGAGGGCAATTTTTAGATTTTGATGGGAACTCTGAACCTTGCAGGCAAAGGGAATACCAGGAGCTGTACTTAGAGGAGGCGAGAAAGCGTGAAGAGCTTGAAGGAGCTCTTGCAAGAGCACACCGAGAGATCGCGCGGTTAAGGCAAGCAAACCAGGTACCACCCTGGATGAGCAAAACACAGCAACAGACGAACTCCAAGATGCAATGTCAGCGAGATCCTCCCTGGAAGGCCACATCTTCAACACGGAGCCTGTCGTTTTTGGAACAGTCACCGGTGAAAGGGACCTGGAGCTGGAAGTGGAAGCGCTGCTCAACCAGAGTAAGCTGGCCGCGTTCTCGCCGTCGTCCGTCATACAGTCGCCCTACGACGAAGTCTGCTTCCCATCCTACTTCCTCTCTGCCCGATCCTTCAGGTGGGTGCCTGCATTGCATCCTCCTCTGACTCTGAGTATAGTGCGTGTCGCTCTGCGAGACAGACAGTTTCTGTGAACATGTTTTCCTCGAATCGATTTTTTGCAGGAGCCCATGAGGGATCCCCACGTCGCGGCAGACGGGTTCACGTACGAGGGCGACGCCATCAGAGGCTGGTTGGAGGGAGGCAACGACGCGTCCCCGTTACCGGGCAGCCGCTCGCGCACCGGGAGCTGGCACCCAATCTCGCGCTTGGTGCCGTGATCCAAGATTACACACTGATGAAGAGGAGGCAGTACCGATTTGGCGATTCGCATGACACCGTTGCTGCACTTCAATTCCTTTCCTCTCCCGTGGGCAGTGAGCGGTGAGCTGCGCTTGCCATTTGCAGGCTCGTGTACTGTTTGGGCGTACAAGCTATATAAGGAGTTAAGGACACAAGGTGAGGTATGTTGGTGATGGAATAAGAGGAAGAACAGTGCAGTCGAAAAAAAAAAAAGAGGAAGAACAGCGTAACAAGGATGTACTTAGGTAAACTATAACTGTCACAGAAAAAATGGCCACCAAAATCATACACGCTTGTGGTAAAAGTTGGTAAGTAATGAGTCTCAGGGATAAAATACTTTACTGAACCAAACGACTGTTTAAAAATTTGTGATGTCGCGTAGCGATACTCAGCAGCGACGCTTAACATGGCTATTTGTGATGTCGCGTCGTTTGGGTAGGCTGGAGACGGCGGTTCAATGGGAGGAGACCGGTGGTGCATAGACCAATGGTCCGGCAAGGAGAGCCGGGTGGATGGCAGTTGGGGCGAGGGGGGGAGGCCACGTCGGCTGCTTCGTGAAGGTGGGACCACAGGATGAGCCGCCACCATGGCAGACCATGCGCAGCCGCATCGGGGGCGCCAGACGAAAGAGCACCAAGTACAAGAGAGTCTGCCACTAACATGTGGGACCCATGTACTTGTGTAAATTAAAGGGTTGGATTTTTCTCGATCGGCCTTGTTTATATTGCGTAAAATTTGTAACAGCACCAGTGCACAGCGCATTATTTTGAAGACGTTTTTGGGTTGGAGACGGCGGTTCAATAAGACCGGTGCATAAATATTATCCTACTCAAGGAGAGCCAGGTGGAGGCAGTTGGGGCGAAAAGGCCATCGGCTCCGCGTGAATGCATCCCTAAACCGTATAATTATGGCAGATTTTTTACCTACATTTAATATTCCAAACATATATCTTTTGATATATTTAATATGATAACATAGAGAAAAGTAAAAAAAATAGAAATTTTAGCAATTTAAACGGCGCCTGGGGATTCAGATTTTTTACCCTACTATACGCCGTCCCCTTTCTCAATCTCCAGCCTACCCAAACGCCGCTCCTTGCCGGACCACCGCCGAGAGATGCCGCCGGCGAACCCAAACCTGGTCCACCCGTCCCGCGGGCGGCTCCTCCACCCGGGCGGAGGCCATATGCCTGGGCCGGTGGTGTACTGGATGCTGCGGGACCAGCGCCTCGCGGACAACTGGGCCCTCCTCCACGCGGCCGAACTCGCCGCTGCGTCGCCCCCGCGGCGCCGCTCGCGATCGCCTTTACGCTATTCCCACGCCCCTTCCTCCTAGGCGCGCATCTCCGCCAGCTAGGGTTTCCTCCTCCGCGGGCTCCGCCGCCTCGCCGCCGATGCGCACGCCCGCGGCCTCCCCGTTTCTTTCTCCTCGAAGGCCGGCCTGCGGAGGTGCCGGCGCTGGTGCGGCGTTCGGGGCTTCGGCGCTCGTCGCCGACTTCTCTCCGCTGCGGCCGGTGCGGGAGGCATTGGACGCCGTCGTCCAGGAGCTGCTGCGTGACGCCGCTGACATGGCCGTGCACCAGGTCAGTACACTGGGATTCCGACAAAGTTTGAATCCTTCGAGTGGAATTGGGCGGAGCACATTGGTGAGATAGTGTCCACGCAGGTGGACGCACACAACGCAGTGCCTGTCTGGGCGGCGTCAGGGAAGCTGGAGTACTCGGCCAAGACCTTTAGAAGCAAGGTGAGCAAGGTGATGGACGAGTACCTGGTGGAGTACCCTGAGTTGCCGGGGTGGGCACCTTTGGTGCATGGAGCAGCCCAAGGGTGTTGACTGGGATGCACTGATCAAAAGAACCTTCAGGTGCTGGTGTTCATTTGTTGAATTCTGTTGACAATTTTGTGTGGGCTGTAAATATAGCATTGTTAGTGAGAGCTAAATGATTCTGCACTCTTGGAACAGTGAGGCTGAGAATGTGCCAGAGATTGACTGGTGCGAGCCAGGGAGGCCGCAGCAATGGAGGTGCTTCTTGGGAATAAGGACGGGTTCTTGACGAAGAGGATTAAGAGCTATGACACAGGCCGGAATGATCCTACAAAGCCACATGCATTGTCGTGCCTTTCACCATACTTACATTTTGGGCACATTTCTGCACGAAGGTGTGCTCTGGAGGCAAAAAAACACCGTCATCTTAGTCCAAAGGTACACTTGCTTAATTTCATTTTACTCTCCTAAACTAAAAGATTAAGAGTCATATTAAATGGTCAATATCTTTCTACCAGCCGAACAGCAAACCTTAACATTAGCATTTAGATTGAATACATGTGTCTAACAGTGAACTCAAACATTACAATGTACCATGCCTTTGGATACAGTCAGTGGATGCGTTCTTGGAGGAGCTGATAATAAGGAGGGAACTAGCTGACAATTTCTGCTATTACCAGCCTCACTATGATTCACTGGCTGGTGCATGGGAGTGGGCTAGAAAGACATTAATGGATCATGCCGGTGATAAAAGAGAGCATATCTATACGTGAGTTTGTTGTATGTGCTAATTACATTTATCTGCCTGCTTGGGATGACTAAGGTGGAAGGCTCATGCTCAACATGGCTATTTGTTAACTAGCATTCTATTTTGGCTAACAGGAGGGAGCAGCTCGAAAATGCCAAAACATCTGATCCTGTTTGTATTAGAATACTCCTTGTACTCTATTGAAGTTATTGAATTTACTTTTGATCTACTTTCCTGACTGGACTTTGTGTCCTTCATTTCCCAACCTTTATCAGCTATGGAATGCATCTCAATTGGAGATGGTGCACCATGGGAAAATGCATGGATTTATGCGGTAACATAATTCATACTATATTAATATATCATGGGTTTAGCCCATTTATGTGTTGTTTGTTTACTTTTGCAATGATAGGATAGTTTTTAGAATTGCCTAATTGTCATTCCACATTGCTTGCCGAATAAAGAATTGAGCATTGTTTTGGCTTCATTTATCTACTTCATAACAGAATTAGTGCATAATGCAGTCAAATATTCATGCCCTGGCCTCCATCAGCCCATAGGCTATACTTGTTGAATTGGTGACAATTGCTTGTGTTAAGTCTTAGCACAAAGACATTCATGTTCTGAGTAGACGTGTCTTTCTATTCCTATTTGAACAATGTATAGGCTTCACCCTCACAAAAAAATGTAGTATTTCAATTATATTTTGACTGAAGTCTAGTTAGCATAAAAACGATCTTTTGTATATTTTGTTTATTTGAAGTATTTTTCCAAGATCCTGCCGATATGCATGGAGTTTACTATGGAGTACTAACCTTTTGTATATTCTTAATTCTTAATAAGAGAAACCAATCCAAATTGTTTTTGCCACCTTTTCCTCCAAGAAATATTGTATTCTGATCTTTACTTCTGATCTTTACTTCTGCATTCATATTCTCTTTATAAGAGACTGCTTTGTGCTGATACAGTACTTTTCTGCAGAATGTATTGGGCCAAAAAAAGATTCTAGAATGGACCGTGGACCTGAAGAAGCACTTTCAGTAGCAATATATTTGAATGACAAGGTAAATTTAGAAAAATGTTTGAAATGCATTGTAGAGTTGTACTACTTTTTATTTTTTTACATGTTGATGAAAAATGTCTTTATATTCACCAAATGTAAGAAAGATTGGGGGAAACAGAAACTACCTATACTTTTTGTGTCGAGTTCTATAAATTACTAATAACATTGTACTTCAAGAAACTGCAATTAACAAAATGTGTTACTGTATTATTTCCTATATGACAGTAACATTCACTTTGTCACCAACTAAAGTACACTTTAAGCTGCCACACTTAGGATGCAGTAGTTGAGATTTTACTGTTTCTCTGTGCTTCTGATTCCTGAAGTTTTTTTGTCTCAATTTTGTACTTTTGTCGCTCTAGTAGAGTTTGTGATTTTAGCAGGCAAAAGTCACCTATAGGCTTGAATGTGATTAGGAATAGTTGTTTGTAGTACTACTTTTTATGCTAGGAGAAAAGACAGTAACAATGAATAGCCACCATTCTTTTTTTTTTTTTTTTTTTTTTTTTTTTTTTTTTTTTTTTTTTTATCGGTCAACGGGTGGGGGGTAGAGAGGATTCCCACCTGATTTTTCATTGATCAATTGGCCAAAGAGCCTGATAGTTTAAGTACATTTGACGTTACATTCGAAGAGGTTTACATTCCGTTAACTAGAATATTGCACCAAGTGTCTGCAATGCCCCGATCCTTTCTTGGCAGCCTGTATTTCCACAGCTTAGCCTCCTCCGACCTGCACGCGAAGAGTTGCTTGAATCGTCGCCATGCTCATGCCAAAAGACGGTTGTTTCTTCTCTTCCATATATGCCAGCAACATAGCAAGAGGAAAAAGACTGAACTGAGAGGGATGGATGTGTGACGGTGCACTGATCTCCATTAGCTTGCCTACTTCCCAAGTCTGGTCAGTCTGAATGTGCAACACGCCCCAGAACTCTCTTGCGGCCGGACAGCCAAAGATGATATGAGCGGTGTCTCCTGTGCCTCATGACAGACCTCACACGTTGCATCTTCCACAATTTTCTTTTTTGATCAGATTCGAGCCGGCGTTGAATCCGCCTTGCAACAGAAGCCAGGCAAAGAATTGTACCCTCGGCGGTGCCTTGTTCTTCCAAACAAACTTGTGTGATCCATCTTGATCATTTCCTTTCTTCTTGAGAGCCTTGTATAGCAGCGAGGTGTTCAGATCACCGTCCCCCTTGATCATCGGCTTGCCCTTTGGTCCCTCCCTTCCTCTAACTGCAGCTGCTGGATGATCATGTTAAGCTCATCGAGCTGCAAACATGCTGTTTGGGTTCTTCTTTGAGCCAAGCTTGATTCAACAGCACCTTGGACAGCCTGTGACACTGTGATTTCTACAGTGGCTAAAGAGTTGAGGAATCTTTCGGCCATGGAGTCCTCCCCATGCCAGACATCATGCCGAAGGAGGTTGTAGAGCCATCCTTCAAGGACACTGTGGTAATGGCCCTGTACAACGGTAGGAGTGATCTCAAGGTGTCCTAATGTTGCCCATACAGGTTGCCCTCGAGCGAAACAATACTCGCGTTCCTCCGACCCAACAAGCCCATGGCGACTCCTGCTGTGAATGCAATTTGTGAATGAGCTTCAGCATCATGCATATATTCTGAACACCTAAGTCACGCAGGCCCAAGCCACCCTCCTCTCTCGTATCACAAACGTGATCCCATGCAATGAGGTTCTTAGCACCAGAGGCTTTGTCAGTTCCAGCCCACAGAAATGCCCTCCTTAAACTATCAACTTGGTCAATTACTCCAGTGGGAATGGCGAAAAGCGCACATAGCATAGACTAGTTGACTATCCAAGACCGAAGTTCATAAGCGTGGACCTGCCCATATGATTGAGCAGCCCGGATTGCCATCCTGCCAGGTGCTTATCAGCTTTGGCGATTTGTGGTGCAAAGGCGTTAAGACGAAGCTTGGTGTTGGAAAGTGGTAGTCCTAGGTAGGTCCACTTGATCTTCTATTTTAAATATTGTGCCATAATCCACTTGGGGCAAAAGATGTTAAGATTGCCTCTGACAGTCTGACAAGTAGCAGTAACTTTGTTAAAGTGGTTATTTATTTTATTTGCATTTAGGTTTAGAATAGAATTAACTAATTGAGATATGAAATTGTAAGTGGGAAAATGATATTTTGGGACTTGAAAACAACTAGATAATGTACCTGTTGTGCATACCTGTTGTCCAGTTCATTTCCTTGGTCAATAGATTTGATTTTTGTAATAGCACTTTGCCTTAACGTATCCATTCATGTTGGTTCAAGAGTATGGTATGAAATAGTCTAACTTTATTAATATTTTGCAGTATCATATTGATGGTAGGGATCCCAATGGCTATGCTGGTTGCATGTGGTCTATTTGTGGCCTCCATGATCAGGTTGGTGAACTTTGGGTTCCCTTCATATGGAAGAAGTGCAAAATGTTTGTCGATGATTTTTATTATTTTTTTATTATTATTATTATAGATTATTTTTGCAGTTCCATAATTAGTATCGTTCTTAAAGCTTACGAGTTAGTGTATGCTTCTATTTTTTTTTAGGGTTGGAAGGAACGTCCGGTGTTTGGAAAGATACGTTATATGAATTATGCTGGTTGCAAGAGAAAATTTGATGTTGATGCTTATATTTCGTACGTTAAAAGATTGGTTGCTCAGGCCAAGAAGAGGAAAAACCGAAGAATATCTGAATCCATGGTCAAAAGAATCAAAGTCTGAGTTGGCTCAGCAGCTGAATATGTCTAAAACATTGATATAATTTGAGTTTGGTGTAGTCGAGTGATATACTGTTCTTTTGCTGGTAGATGTTAACACGGCAAACTGAAGAATAGACATTGTGCAAGATTGTGCTCTAGATCAGTTTGCCTCACTGATATTCTCATAACTTCTGATGATTGAAAAAAAAAAAAAAGAGGAGATGCCCGTTCGTTGCAATGAAAAAAAAATAATAATTTGACGGTAATGTCAACATGAACTTGTGCTGTATTGTTTCAGAAAACAAAATGAACGTGATGTTTGTCAATATTACATAAATAAAAGTGTGAAGATCTTCGACACTTTTTTTTTTTTTAAAAGGAATATCTTCGACACTTACTATGGAGTACATGAAATTTTCATAGCAGAGAGACTCAAGTGTGCTCAAACAAATCAACAGTAGGTCATTATTTTGTTTTAGCTTGAGTACTTATAGAGTTTCACAATACAGCTTCAGTAACTGTCATCGCCATCGTCATTAGCGTGGTGGTCTGCCATGGTGAGGCCAGATGCCAGAACACTCGCCCGTACCTCCCGATGCCGCTGGGTAGATTTGGCCAAACCCGTTGCTTCCCCATGTCCGTACCCACAACCTGTCTGTCCACTTCCGCACCCACCCCATATCCAATTATCTTTTATTATCCATGTCCATCAGATAATTGGGTAAATTAAATGGATATGGGGGATTATTCAAAATACCATGAGCAGGAACGATTTCAGTTCTTATCTAAAAAAAAACGATTTCAGTTCTCGTCCGCCGGCTGCACAAGTCTGTAATAGCAAAGTTTCATTGGGAACCCTGAACTTTACCGAAATCAAGTAAGCCCATCCCAGTAAACTTTTTCTCTCTGGGTACTCTTTCATCGGGAACCCCAAGAGTGAAATCAAATTGAATTTTTGTCCTTCTCTTCTTCCTCTTCGCGTACAGAGCACGGGACGGATGGACCAGGACTCGGGTCGGGGGAGCCGGTTCGCCGGCGACTCTGGCCGGTGGCCGCGCCGGGCGGCGCAGTGGCCTGGCCGCACGCTTGGCAGGCGTGCCCGTGAGCGGATTCAGCTGACACGGCCTTGCCATGGCTGCAGGTGCCGAGCAGCGGCCCAGCCTGGTACCTGCACGCGCGCGCGTCCCGCGGTGGCCGGCTCGGCTCGGGACGGAGGCGTGGTACGGGAGGCGGTGGTGGCCGGTCGGGCTGCTGGTGGCCTCCAGGGAGATGCGATGGCGAGAGGAGGCAGCAGGACTCGGCGGCGGCGGCGGCTCGACGAGCTTGACTGCTTGACCATGGCGTATGCCCTCCCTGCTATTTGGACAAATGGGTAGAAACAATAATCACACATGCACCTCCCTATACCCTCTTTTTGAGACTGGGTATACCGTCCCCTATCCGATGAAACTGGGTACATCCATATCCTACCCATCTTAGATATGGGTATCATACCCAGCTCGGGACCCGTACCCGCTCGGTGGCAGCTTTAACGTTCATACGAAATAGCGCAATGATATTACATCCCCTGTCGCCGAGATTACCTACTTTTGGCCGCCTACACGGTTTTTGGTGGCATACTTTACAAAGATACGGCATCTCTCTCATTATTACACCCATTATTCAGGAAGAAAAAGGACTGAGAAAAAGTTATCAAATATATCCATTGCTGGACTGATCCCCAGTTTGAAGTATTTATCCTTCTGGATTTAATGGTGTGTCCAATTTAATTTCGTTTTTTTTGCGAATTATAACATTTTTCGTTTAAATGGTGGGGACCCGCCGCTGGTGCAGGAAGCCACGCTCGCTCTCGGCTCACCACCTCTCGCGCGCGCGCATGCTGCTTCTGACCGTGGGCGCGCACGTACCGCGTCCGTACGCGCGCGGTATTTGACGAACGGAGGGGCTACGTCCAAACGACCCTTAGAGATAAGAAATCGGATAAATGACCGCTTATCATGTTTCTCGTCTTTCCCACCCGATTATATCTCCTGCCGTGCCCGGTCCGGATGACAGCCCGCACACGGCGCGGATATGGGTAATGGGTATTCATACCCAGCGGCAAAAACTCGGGACCCGTACCCGCTCGGTGGCACTATCGGTAGCGTAGTCCGCCTGAACAAACGCTCGCCCGATAGCGCAATGGCGCACGTGACGCGTGACGCGTCCCTGCTGAACGCCGTGACGACCCGCGCTCTCAATGGCGCCTAGACACCGGTGTCTCGGTGGCCGACGAAATGCTCACGGCAATGACGGCAACCGCTCTCGGTTTTCTCTACACCCGTGGTGTCAGGAAGAAAAAGGACTGAGAAAAGATAGTGAAAACTTCCTTCGTTTGTGGGACTGAGGCGGGATTTTGAAAGATTGACAAAAGATTTTAGGGCCGGTTTGGATCCATGAAATTTGGAGGACAATCTACTTAATAAATTAAATTATTTAGTTTGGAATTTGGTCCCCACTTTCCACGAGAATCTCAAATCGTAGCCACGTGAGATAGAAATTGAATCCATTACCATGTTATTTTGTTTTGCAGACTTCGCACTTTGCACTGGAATCTTGTCCGATTATTCACCCATGTTTGTTTTACTCGCACTCGCACTAAATAAATAGGCAATTTATTTAAGTAGATTCCATGCCTCCAAATTAGATCCAAACGGACCCTTAGAAAAAATTGGAAAAGATGATCCGCTTATCATGTTTTTATTTAATTCCTATATTACTATAGTTATATGGAAAATATTACTATTTCCACGATCCGGTGATGATACTCTACCCTTCCGCGGGCGAGACTAGTAACACCGGAAAAAAAACTCGAAACTCGTAGCATAACAAAAAAACTCGAAACTTGTAACAAGTATTGTTTGATACTATTTTTATATGAATAATTAAACTAAAAAATGCTTTTAAGAATGAGATGAAAATTCATTTAATACATAGGGGAGTAGCTGTCTTGACTTGATGGCACTAACAGTGCGCACTCCAATGCTCGCCTAGACACCTCATCTCTGATAAACTTTGTGGCTTCTCCGTTTTTCTCTGTCCTCCTTTTTTGTTGTCGCCAGCTGCTACATTTTCTCTCTTCGTTTTTTAAAATTTTTTTTTTACGTCAGCCTAGTTTCAAAGGAGAGAGGTGAGTCGAGTGATATCGAAAAGAAGGGGTGAGTTTCATCTCACAAAACCTAGTAGAGTACACATTGCTGCTAAATTGTTTTTTTGCGATTCCAACTTTTGTGCAGTCGCTCTATGAGTTAATGGGCCCCAATTCCCTAGCAAAAGCTGGGCCCGTAATTAGTTACTGTAAACTGGGCCCCGCATAAAAAGCAAATCTCCAGGGTTTTAGACGAGCCCAGTAAAAACAGCGGAGGCATCCAATCCGGTCGCGACTCCTCTCCGCCGCCTGCCTGACTCTCTCCATCCTCCTTTCAGGTCGCGACCGCGCCGCGCTAAACGATCCATCCCAGGACATTTTCCCCACGCCGCCGCCGCCCCGGCCGCCAACCAGGTTGGTTTCGTAGATTGTTCCGGATCCATCCACCACAATCTTCTTGCATGTAATTTTTGTTTTGATTTGATAGATTGTTCACACTTGCAATCGAACGTTTTTCTGTACGTTTGTTTTGTTTTTGTTCACCTCACTGTTGCTGTCATTTGATCCGTTCCGTTTTCTTCGTTGACGTTGGACTAGGGTTTCGCTCCTTCCGCCGTCGGGCGTGATCCATGGAGAACGGCGGCGTCATCGGTGAGGGGCGCCCGGAGGATCGGGCGGGCGAGCGGCAGCGGAGTCGCCGAGGAGGAATCCCACCGTGAAGGCAGCCTCTGCGGCGGACGTGAGGCGACCGTGATGGGTGGTGGAGGGCAGGGGGGGATGAGGGGACGTGCCGCCCGGCGCGGTGGCGGCGCAGGGATGGTGGCGGGATGAGGCTGGGGAAGAAAACCGGGGCCGGCCAGGGAGAAGGTGCGGTGGAGGTGGCTGGCGATCACCATCCAGTGGTGACGCCGAACACTAGAGTGGTGCTGCAAACCGGGCAGCTTGCGGCTGATAAGGTGGGACGAGGACGAGACACCGTGTCTCGTTGATGTGGAGGAAAGCTTTGCCGATGATGTGAATCAATCAGGAGGGAGGGAGTATGGAGATGTAAAAGGTGGTAATCTCATGAATCAAAGCAAATATGAGCCAGCGAAGAGCATAAAGAGATTGCTTCCTCTCATAGCAGGCCCGAAATCAGCTGAGTCTCTCGCTGTTTCTCATCGAGGAACGGATGACTCCGAGCCCACGGACGATGAGAACACGCCACCTCTGCTCCCTGCACAATCCCTCAGCTGGTAGTTCTATTAATCTGCACAATGCGATGCTGAGCTACTGGTCGCCTTACTCAATGGTCCTTTGCCATCCTGTCCTGCTGGCCTTGGGATCATCGTCTTCCTGTCCCAGCCTCCTGCCCGCTCTGTTCAACAGGTCCGCGCCAACGGGCCGCTGCTGTGGATAGGGGAACCCAGGCTACTGAGTCTGCTGAGCGTGGTAGAGATGAGAATGATGAAATCCATGAAAAGCTCAAATGATCGGATTAAGTTTCTTTTGCCTCGCTTAACAGGTTTGGGCAAGCGTCTCTCATAATATATGATCGTTTCACAGGTTCTGTACCGGCTTGGGCTGGCAGAACAACTTGAAGAACTACTGCTAATGGGACATTTAGTATTGACCGTGCAAGAGAGATGGCAGGAGAACGTCTTGAAGCTTTGCTGGGATGTGCCCCTGATTTTTCATGCACCATCTTGGTTCTTGGTAAAACTGGGGTTGGTAAGAGTGCTACCATTAATTCAATTTTTGATGATGATACCAGGTTGGATACAAACGCTTTGGATTCTAGTACTATGAAGGTTCAAGAAGTAGTTGGTACAGTCGAGGGAATCAAAGTAAAAGTGATCGATACACCTGGACTTTCCTGCTCATCTTTAGAACAACACCACAACCAGAAGGTTCCTCAACTCTGTCAAAGAGACTTATTAGCAAAAACCCTCCAGATATTGTTCTTTATTTTTTGATAGGATTTTTGATAGGTTGGATATGGACAGCAGGGGATGTTCACTCTGCTGCAAGAAACCATCCACAAAAGTGTTTAAGAGCATCAGTTTGGTTCAATGCCGTTATTTGTTGTTGTGTTAACCCATGCTGCATCTGCACCACCAGATGAGGCAGATAGATTCTCTCTACTACGAGCTATGAGATGTTTGTCACCCAGAGATCTCATGTAGTGCAGCAAAGAAAGAAAGCTATAAAGCGAAACAATACGCTCC